>CM060269.1:22485389-22570389 GCA_030684275.1 Acipenser oxyrinchus oxyrinchus | reverse complement strand
CAAAAACACGCACTTACCTCTCTCCAAATGCTTAACAAAAAGCACATTCGTAAAAAGACAACTATGCAGTTTCCTTATCCATTCTAAATTAAAAAAAGAGAACTTAATATGCTGCTATAGAAAGTGTTTTTTTTTTTTTTTTTTTTTCAATATTTTTTTCTCAAAGAAATGATGTGTCCTTGTTTGCAGGAAAGTTACAGACACTGGCTGGGTGAAACGTAAGGAAATTGCTACTGTGTCGTTCATTTAGTTCGGCTTTGATTACAGTGTTGTTTACGGCTGTCTCAACACCTTGTATCTGCTGACTCTCGAGCTTCCAGAAAGAGATTAAGTAAACCAGACCATTCCAGTGGGGCCTTGGACAAAACTGTCAAACGCAAACAACATGCATACAAATATATATATGCATATATATATATTTACACACATTAAAAAATACTGTATATGCATATGCATTTAAATAGATGTATGCAAATATTTGCTGTAAAGTTTATTTTTTTCTTGTTTTGTACATACTGTCTTTAAATGTGTAACATATTATATTAAAAAAAAAATATTATGAACTTTGTTTTAAAATGTTGCTAATATGAAACGTAACTTTGCTAAACCAGCCTGCATGAAACAAGTCCCTTTAATATGTCCATGGTTCAGTGCTTTAAAAACAATGCAACCCGCAACAAAAATGTTTATATATATATATATATATATATATATATATATATATATATATATATATATATATATATATAATGTGTGTGTGTTGGAAATAAATGGAATTCTAAAAAAAGTGGGGTTTTTTTGTCTTTATCATTTGAATTGCAGAACTCTAGTCAGCACTACCAGAAGAATAAAATGTTTTAAGATGTAGAAGTTACAATCACGCTCTGACAAGGATTCTCAGCAAACTATAAACCAAGTAAAAAATAAAAGAAGGAGGCTGTGTGGTCCAGTGATTAAAGAAAAGGGCTTGTAACCAGGAGGTCCCCGGTTCAAATCCCACCTCAGCCACTGACTCATTGTGTGACTCTAAGCAAGTCACTTAACCTCCTTGTGCTCCGTCTTTCGGGTGAGACGTTGTAAGTGACTCTGCAGCTGATGCATAGTTCACACACCCTAGTCTCTGTAAGTCGCCTTGGATAAAGGCGTCTGCTAAATAAATAATAATCTCATTATTGGAGAAACAGAAGAACTCTGGACCACTGGCTAAACCCTTGAAAGCACCGGTAACTGATGGCTGTTGCATTAGGCAAGGTTTCAAGCAACCTCTTGCTGCACAATCTTGAATTGCGCTACTTAGCGAAAGCAATTTTGTGTGGTGCTGTACCCTTAGCGACTAGTCAATGTGACGAGAAATGTTAGTAGAATTTAACTGCACAAGGTTACAGGGGGAGCAGTTACAATTATAACAGCTGAAGTGGTAGAAGAAAGGATTTTAAAAGCTATTGGAACAACTTTCCCATCTGTAACAATGAAGTTCAGATACCTCGGTTCTAAATTATAGACCCTTCTATTTCTCATCAATAGCAAGGTGACTGAGGAGGTGGGTGCCGTAGCACCTTTACTGTAAACCACAGTATTTTGAACAGAACAGAACATGTGATTTTGATGTAAATGTGAAGTTTTGTGTAATAAGAATTTTTACAGTCACCCTTTTTCTGTGGCAATTAAATGTTTTCTGTGTCACAAGGTGGCATGTAAATCAAGTGTTCTGATTGGTGGAGGGGGAGGTGCGGGGCAGCACTAACCGAAGTTCCAGCAAATGAGCCAATGGCCATGTATGGTGGAGAAGGGCGGCTGACAAAGTTTGAGGTCAAAGGGTAGAGTTCAGGGGTTCATGGCCGCTGATGTTTTTGTTGTTGCTTCCTGGTTCAGAGTAACAACTCGAGACTCATCTGTAAGAGAGCTGTACTTTTATTAGTCACACAAACACAACACTTATTTACAAAAAAAAAAGCAAAAAAAACCCCAGCAGTCTCTTAATTCAGAGTTTTCTCACAAACACATTTCTCACAGAATATCATCATGGCATCCAGACTCATCAGTTATAGCTTTTTATTATTATTATTATTATTATTATTTTTAATATATCACTCTACTCTACAAATGGAAGCATCACTCTTTAGAAAAACAACACCGTCATTGGTTTCTGAAAATGTCTTGTTTTGAAACTGTCAGATTTATTGTTATAATATTTTTCCATGTTTCTTTATTGTATTAATTAATTACAGACCACAGTAAAACTCATGCCTGAGCGACTAACACACGGTATAAACTAAAAAATTAAAAGGGTTATTTTTCTACAGTTTTTTTTTTAAATCAGTTGAGTCACTTTATTTTTAAACATATAGACAACTTTGCAGACTGCAGCGTGCAATTGAGAACATACATGCAGAAGATGGGACCTTCTCCTTTTTTGTAAATAAACAAACAAAACAAACTCATTTTATATGGAAAAGGGTAAATGTTTATATACAGATTGTTGATGCCATGACTGTAACATCCACACATTCATGTAGACACCCTTTAAATTAATAAAAAGCAATAAAAAAAAACTGTTTGGTTTCTTTACAGAAAAAAAAAAAACAGATGTCAGAGGTTAAAATAATGTATCAAATAAATATTCAGTAATATAAAAATTACACTTCAGTCTATTTTTTAGAAATGTTTAGAATTGTTCTGGGTGGAGATGGTTTTTGGGGAGGGGGGAGAAAATGTGCCATTTTTAGTAAAGCAAGTCAAGTTAATAAAAACTACAAAATGGGACGCAAAAGATCACCCAGAACTATTCCAATCATCAAAAATAGGAGAAGACTTTAGAAATCGCTGAACAACCCCCAATTAAAATTGACCCCAGGGTTTACAAGGAAAGTTTTACAAGTTTTCAACAATGTTAGAACGAGGTTATAAAGTGTTATGAAAGGTGTGTTTCAGTTCACCCAGTTCTGAGTCAATGCATAGAATCTCCCATCACAGGGCTGGCAATAAGACTCCTATTGCATAGCAGCTTCGCCCATTCCAGGTTTTACTACAAACCTGACACCACAGTGTACAGGTAACAAGCACAACTATGTTTTATTAAACTCATAGTAAAACCAGGAATAGACACTATGCAACGAGAGTCTTGTTTCCATGCCTGCATCATTTAAAACGGTTCACAATCTGCCCGGAAAGACTCGATGTGCTTCAGGTAGAAAACTCAAAAGGTCATATATGCTGAAAAAGCACAGTGTTTCAGACACACAGACTCATTTCCAAGATTTGCAATGGAAGGAATGCTTCTAGGTAATTCTCACACTGACGGACACAAACGTTTGTTTGCTTTGTCGACATGCTAGCAATTCTACAGTTTGACCATTGGGGGAGACCACCCATATTATCTTCTTGGTTGTATTCGTAAAAACAAGACTCCTGATACGTAGCAGTTTCACCCGTTCCAGGTTTTACTATGAGCTTGACTAACCACAGTGTGTCTAGGTAACAAGCTCCAGTGTGTCTTATTAAACTCCTAGTAAAACCAGGAATGGAGCAAACTGCTATGCAATGGGAGTCTTATTTCCATCCCTGGAAATGCACAGTACACGAATAACAAAACTAGCTCACCCTGGTAGTGCTGTTCATCAATTCTGGTTACTGTACAAAGAACAAGCTGCTCATGAGTGGAAACCCTCCTGTTACAAATAACAGTGAGGTTAGGCTACAGTGAAAAGGAAAAAGTCCAGGACTAGAACTGAAGGGATTACACTAACCCTTTCTACAAAATATCATCATCATATTAGCATCCTGACTCGCACTTAAAAAACGGTGCATTTTTTTTTTGCTGTAATTTCACCCACAGTAACAGCACTGTCTGCAAGGTTATATTATAATAAACAGAAAAAAACATCATGTACCGGTATATAAATATTTAAAGAAACCAGGTAAACAGTCCATGGAAGGGCGCTATTGTAATTCCTCTAACTGTGCTTATTTCAAACCCTGACGGGCTACTGTAAGAATAAAAAGGGTGATTTGAAGTACACAAGGTTTAAAAAAAAAAATCATATCATCTAAAATGAATATTATTAACTTTATATATATATATATTATATATAGTGATATGTACATATATATTTTAACGAAATATAAAAATGTTAATACTCACTAAAAATATGAAGATTGATTGCAATTTAAATTATCTGCTAAAATGGTCAATATTTGTCAAATAAAATCTGTACAAAAAAGGCTTAATTATACAAATAACGATAGAGATGAGAAGAGTATTTGTTTAAAATTGTACATAATTAAATATTTAATCTATATATCACACTTTTCTTAACACTATATAGTAATTCAATACATACACATAAAGATATCCTTTTTTTTCTTAAAATGTATTTAAATATTTTTGTGCTTAAATGCAGGAGGGATGACTTGTTTTGTTTTTTTACTGTGAGGCTCACCACAGTGTATTCCTGCGTTTCCGTATGCTGGGGTGAGGGGTGCAGACAATACAACAAAGCACACCCAGAGGCGAGACTGCCCAGGTGTGTGGACCCAAGTCCTGGGTAACCCTTTTGCTCAGAGCCCCCTGTCTGTGTTTTTACCGAGGCCAGAGTAACTCTTTTTAGGCAGGTGCGAATTATCGATAACTAACCAGGTGTCTT
The DNA here is from genome assembly GCA_030684275.1 of Acipenser oxyrinchus oxyrinchus. Lineage (NCBI taxonomy): Eukaryota > Metazoa > Chordata > Actinopteri > Acipenseriformes > Acipenseridae > Acipenser > Acipenser oxyrinchus. The sequence continues at coordinate 22,565,746 of CM060269.1, read as the reverse complement.
TTTAAAGCTCTCATGCAAAGCTTCTCAAAACTGAATTGTACAAGTAGTACATTGTAACGTGCTGTATCAGGTCCCTTCACTAAGTCACTGTTCTCAGTAGTACACAGTTTTTGTGTTTGTTTTGTGATACATAAGGTATACATAGTTTGTGCTCAGTTGTTTTATAAAATGCCTGATCAAAAGTTAACATGTTTGGCCTTGTTTTGTGTTGCAACTTTTTAAAATATATTCTGGTGTGTATATATAGATATATAAATATCAATAACTTTTTTGTTGCCTTTAAAAAAAAAAAAAAAGTTTCAACAAGTAAAACGTTCCATAATCTTCTCACATCAGAAACACAGAGGCCAGTGACATGGCAATGCACTCTCTCCTAGCATTGCTACCTGACTGTACTGCTAGCAGACTGAACTGCACAGGTTTCCTAAATAATACCCAGTCAGGGATGAACCTGGATAAAGTAGCACACTGCTAGGGAAAGAACAAAATAGTGATTGTCTTAACATGTCAGTATATATATATATATATATATATATATATATATATATATATATATATATATAACATATATATATATATATATATATATATATCTTTAATTGACATTATTAGAATTTTTACAAATAATGTTACTTTGTATCCCTAGGGTATCACGATACATCGAATATTCGATACGATACCTACCACGATACGATATGCATCACGATCCGATACCTATCATGATATGATATACATCACGATACGATATGCTTCACAATATGATACCTAGCACCCTGTGATATGCATCGGCATGATACGATATGCATCACAATACGATGCAATATGCATCGCGATACATGCGATGGTCCTGATGGGCCGCTTGTATGAAGCACAATATGATTGGTCATTTAAAGCCGGATCATTTTGTTAAAAAATAAATATGACAGGTAGAGTGTGTGTTCATGCCAGCTATAAAAAGTACATTTATTCTTCATTCACGGACCGCTTGGTGAACTACAATGAGCTACAATGTTGTGCTTTTGTTCTTGTATGACGATACAAACTTCTATTCAGGTACAATATACCATGTAAAGAAAGGATCCCGATTCAGCGACACAGATTCGTTACTGCTCTGCTATCCTCTACAAAATAGTAAGCTACAGTATACATTGTATAATTTATTCTGTGCTTTTAGATACTTAAGATATTTTATTTTAAAAAAGCAAACAATATATTAAAAAAAACTCCTCCTCCACTATCTGTTCTTCCTTCACATATGTTAATCTTCACCATGTCATTAAAACATTGATTGTACTGTGTGAAGAATGCTTTACCATCACCGTGTGAAGAATGCTTTACCATCACCGTGTGAAGAATGCTTTACATCACCGTGTGAAGAATGCTTTACATCACCATGTGAAGAATGCTTTACCATCACCGTGTGAAGAATGCTTTACCATCACCGTGTGAAGAATGCTTTACCATCACCGTGTGAAGAATGCTTTACCATCACCGTGTGAAGAATGCTTTACCATCACCGTGTGAAGAATGCTTTACCATCACCGTGTGAAGAATGCTTTACCATCACCGTGTGAAGAATGCTTTACCATCACCGTGTGAAGAATGCTTTACATCACCGTGTGAAGAATGCTTTACATCACCGTGTGAAGAATGCTTTACCATCACCGTGTGAAGAATGCTTTACCATCACCGTGTGAAGAATGCTTTACCATCACCGTGTGAAGAATGCTTTACCATCACCGTGTGAAGAATGCTTTACCATCACCGTGTGAAGAATGCTTTACCATCACCGTGTGAAGAATGCTTTACCATCACCGTGTGAAGAATGCTTTACCATCACCGTGTGAAGAATGCTTTACCATCACCGTGTGAAGAATGCTTTACATCACCGTGTGAAGAATGCTTTACCATCACCGTGTGAAGAATGCTTTACCATCATGTGTGATTAATAAACAGTATCGAATGCTCAAATCTATTAATTATAACTTCTGATATGAAAGTACACAAACAGTCTTAGCTTCCTCTACTGTGATCTTGCTACTGCAGCAATATGCGGTTGTAAATATATTCGGTCAGCAGTATCATCATCATCATCATTATTATTAATGATAAATAGTTTAACAATTACCTATGGTTTAAATATTCCATATTTCACTGGTTAGTTTTGAAAGCGTTAGTGTTTTGCATTCTTATTAACGCTTTCCTGCACGGCGACCAGTTATATGGGGACGGATACATAGTGTATATGGGGCATATGGAAGACGCAAATCATCGTAGCACGTTTCAATGAAAAAAAAAAAAAAATTATTACGTGTCTAAATCCATTTTTTCCCCAGCTATTTTCAACATGTCATTGTTCCGACTCTGTCAGCAGGTTACTCTTTTTGTAGCTTTAATTTATGTATGCATTAATTTATTTTACAGCGCATGTTACTATCTCTGCATTGTCATATTCAGGCTACAGTTCCCAGTACGCCACTCGGAACATTTAAAAGCGCCGGCAATTTGGACCATTTAACAGAAAACACGACGAAGAACGTTTCACACTTAAATATCGGTCTACTGTATTGATTTTTACATTTTATTTTGAACATGATATATTTTTGTGCAAACAACCCAACGTTTTCTCTTATTTTTTTTGCGTTTACACCAGCGTGACAATTGAAAAAAAAATTAGATAGCAAGCCTACCGTGTTTTTAGACAAAATATACCAGTCTACTTCAATTCAACTTCTACTAACAAACAATGCACACGACAACAATAATAATACATATCAATAACTGACCTGTCCTTCTCCGAGGTGAGATATGATTCCAGAGATTTAACATCGACGTTGATTGGATGTTGTTGACCTGCTAGGACTCACCTGGGCGATTCAGTGCGTGCTCAACTTCACGCCCCCGGTTCTCGATCTCCTCATATTATTATAAACAGTGTATAAGCAACAGGCTGCGTTCTTTTTAGGATTTCTTATTACCAGTACAAATTATATTGCCGGTAAGAAAGTCTCTCCAGAAAGACTTACGCTGCACCTACGTTTAGACACATTTTATTGGACGAACTGAACAATGATTAATCACAATGCTTTCAAGACCTCAAAGGTCTCTTCTTCAGGTGAAAGTAGAAAAGAGAGATTGATGTTTGTATTCAAAGGCGTCATCAGAACTTTCACAAAATAAATAAAAAAACTCTTAAATTAAATTCTTAATTACATTTGGGTTATTTTTTTGTTAAAGTTGTGATGCCACCTTAAATAATAAATAAAAAAATACACCGCTAGGATTTCACTTCTTACTTTGGATCTATACTGCTCTCTAGTGGACGACATTGCAATAGCAACTCCCGACTTAACTATCAATAGGGGCAAAGCGCAAAGAGAGGTGGAAATGGCGTCAGGGTTGGCTGTTCTTTTTAAATGATTCTTATAACAAAAAATGTTTTGCAGTGTAAGATAAAAGCTGTTGGTTTTTGTTTTTTTTCACCAAAGGTCACAATGACCTGAACCATATACAATATCCTATAAATCACTGAATGTTTGTGTATACTGGATAACAATCTAGCAGTCCAGTAACCAGTACAGCACATTGCATACGTGTCTTCAGAATAGCTGCTGCTTCTACTGCTGGGTTAAGGAAAGCGTCCCTCAGATCTGCGGAGTCTGGTTTGCTCACTTGCTCGCTTGCTGGGCAGTTTGTCGAATTGTTATTGCCTCTTTTCATTTTTATCCGTGGCTGTTTCCTCACGTAGCCGTGTCACTGCGTGGCTCCGTGGTTGTTTGTATTTCCCTCTCTCGCTTGTGTTTGTAGCATGGCCGTATCAATGCGTGGCTGCATGGCTGACCGGCTTGGGCAGGGCCTTGCTTGCCCCCCTCACCTTGAAGCTGTTGAGTGCAGGGTACTTGAGTCCGAGCGAGGAGAGGGAGAGGGAGAGGGAGAGGGAGGAGAGGGGTCCCGTTGGGGCAGGGGCGGCGGGGAAGAGGAGGCTGCCGGCCGGCCGTTGGGCAGGGGAGTGGGGTGGGGAAGAGGGAAGCACGGGGAGGAGGAGGGGAGGCATGGGGCTCCCTTACCAGCCGCTGTCTGAAGCTGGAGGAGAGCAGTGCCTCAGCAGAGAGGCTGGAGAGCAGAGCCCTGGCCTGGCTCGAGGAGGGGGGGTGACGGGAGGAGGGGAGAGAAGAGGAGGAGCTGCGGTCCTGGGGGTATTTCTTCAACCCTGGCGCGAACACGCCACTGCCGTCGCAGAAACTCACGGACTTGGCAGACGGGGGCTGCTGAGGCTCCGAGGACGCTCTGCTGAATCCGAGGGCCTGGAGGCGGGAGGAGAGCATAGAAGAAGAGGAGGAGGAGGAGGAGGAGGAGAGCGGAACAGGAGGAAGGATGGCGAACACAAAAAAGAGAAAAAAGTAGTCTTGTTGCCAGAGGCCACATCACCTCCAACACACCCCTCCACAAAACCCACCTCCCGACATAGAGGCAGCAGCTGCAAGCAGAGAGACTGTGGGGAGTGGGTGGCAGGGCTCACACTGCAGGCAGAGAGACTGTGGGGAGTGGGTGGCAGGGTTCACACTGCAGGCAGAGAGACTGTGGGGAGTGGGTGGCAGGGCTCACACTGCAGGCAGAGAGACTGTGGGGAGTGGGTGGCAGGGTTCACACTGCAGACAGAGAGACTGTGGGGAGTGGGTGGGAGGGCTCACACGGCAGGCAGGCTTTTTGATTTTTTTTTTTGTTAACAGGAAATACAAGGAGAGCAGTTCTTTCAGCGCCACACACACACGGCTCAGCTCAGATCAGGGGGGCAGACACGCAGTTCAGAAGTCACTCACTGCACCCCAAAAGCGAGAGAGCGGGAGTGAGCGAGGGTGACAGACACAGAGTGAAGTGCATCGGCGAGGTGCAGAACCAGGCGGGGGTGAGGGGAGTGAGTGGAGAGAAAAGAAGGAAACAGTAAGGAAATAAAAAAAAAGAAACACAGGATTAATTAATTAAGGTTGGACTCTGCAAGCGTGCACACTACTTGTCTGGTTCACCTTACAACAGCAACAACCAAGTAAATACATTAACACACACACATAGACAGACAGACAGACAGACAGAGGAACGGGAGACAATCTCGTGTCCAAGTCCTCTTGTATAATAGCAAGGTAGTGCTGCAACTTTTCTATTCATTTTTTTGTCCAAGAAGTTTCCATCCTCTAGTCTTTTGCACTGCACTTAAAGGGCTGACATTAGCATTGTAAAAGTCCTGTAATTCAAAGCAGCAGCATGTAACGGGTCACTGCAGTTACAGTACTGGTATTGCGGTACTTTAAATAGACATGCTTAACTGATGCACACTCAATAAGAAAGCTGCTAAAAAGATTATAGTCGAGTTGGAAGAATTGCAGTGCTACCATTCCCCACAAGAGGGGGCTGTTGTAATGCTGTGTTCAAATACAACTCAGTAGAGAAGTAAACTGTCTCCCGTTTTAGAGACACACAAAATACATTAAGCAGAGCAGCAGATGAAGACTCCCATTGCATAGCAGTTCAAACCAGTCCAGGTTTTACTACAATGATATGCATATGTTAATAATGCAAACCAAGAGCTGGAAATCCATTCCCTGACCTGGATGAGCTCTAGTGTCGATGGGTTTGGTCACATTGTCAGACTTTCTCAGTGCTTTGTGGCATCCAGCTCACGGCAGTAATCTCACAGTGCTCTGGAATGGGGTCTCTCCTGCTGTGCTGTGCAGACATGCTGTGGGCACTCAGGCTGGGGTGCAAGGGGCCCCGGGTTAGGGTTAGTCTGTGTTGCTGATGCTTGGCAGGGCCTTCCTGACTGATGTTGTGTGTTTCACACCCTCCCTGATGTCAAAGGGACATTTTTTAAATTATTTTTTATTATATCTTTTCATTGTGGTGCTGGGTTCAGATTGTGAGTTTTCCCACCCGAAATACACACATACAGACACACTCACGCAAACACACACGCATACAGACATGTACTCACACACGCACACACATACATACAGACACACACTCACACTCACGCACACACAGACACACACACGCATACAGACACACACATATAGACACAGTCACACACGCATACAGATATACACTATTTTTTTAAACGATAAATTATTAAGTTACAAATTGTTTATAAGGTTTTTCTGTGTTTGCCATTAATTTGCAGTAAAGATTTTAGTGTGCTCAAATATCACCCCGGCCCCGCCCCGCCCCTGCCCCCACCCCCAAGTTTTAACCCCTCTCCTCTTTCACCCCAGTCAGGAAAGCCCGGCTCCTGCAATGTTAGTTCAGAGGAATGCAGAATCACTGTGCTGCACGAATGCAGGGTGTGGCCACCAGGGGTAAGTGCTCAATCTCAAAGTGAATGACAACCATTTTATAAAAAATAACAATAATAGTTCTATAGAAAAAAAAAAAAACTGATACACAACGTTACTATATATATATATATATATATATATACACACATACATATAAACTTAGATATTTATCACTTAATATGTATATTTCTGGAGATTTCTTAAAAAAAAAAAAAAATTCAATGAAATCTAAATCGTAGGTCAAATTAGAAGACAAATGATGAAACGGCAAAGCAACAGCTGAGATACAATTTTGATTTGATTTGATCCAGTCCTGCAGATACTGCACGCCCACAGCACTCACAAGCTGTTGTGACTGGTGAATGCCCCAGTTCAGAATGACAGGGCGCATAGCTGATTAGACAATACACTGGGAACCAAGTCACCAGTACAACCCAAACTGGTGGAGTGTCCCCCGAAAACGTTACACCAGTATGTACACGGGCGGGAAGAAGACTCCCCTTCACCCCAAACAAAGCATCTGTGTGATCCTGGGCTGTCAGTTCAGCTGAGAGGGGTTCAACTGCACAGCTAGGAATAGCACTGTGTTATTGTTATTATTATTATTATTATTATTATTATTATTATTATTATTATTAACACACTTTGTGGTGTAATATTGCACACTTCTCTGCTGGGGGGAATAGGTGATTAAAAAAGGTTATTTTATTATTATTATATATATATAAAGTTATTTTTTCAAAAGGTAATAATCAGCAATTGTGGCTGTGGCTTGGTTTGTAATCAGTTACACACAGTACAGCTGACCCTGTCTCTTAATGTAACCTCGTTCTGAAGTCCTCCTGCACACACATACAGTATTTATATATATATATATATATATATATATATATATATATATATATATATATAATCTCAAACCTGTTACTTTATATCAGCTTTGGGAAAAAAAACATACAATAATTAGTTTACTTAGCCGATATACAGTATATATTTTTAATTTTCTCAAAACCTGTGTATATATAAAATTAATGATTTTTTGGGGGGATGTATACAAAAGGTTTAAATGATGTAAAAAATAGGTTTTATATATATATATATATATATATATATAAAGATCAGCTTCAGGAAAAAAAAAAAATCACCAACAACCAAAAAAACAATCCTTCATCCTGAAGATTTCGATTGTGAGATCTAATTAACAACGCGTTTATTTCGCTGTTAAGGCGATGCTTAAACAGAATGACAATAACTTGTCCCTGTCCGAGCGACGTGCCCGTCCGGTTTGAGAGATGCCGCCGTGTAGCAGCCCGGCTCTGTGAGAGCGGACAGGTCTGTGTGTGCTGGCCTGCGTTGTGCTCCCTGTACTCTCTCTTGTTTCCCTCCCCTTGTTTCTGCGTGTTTCATTCTGTGAGAGCTCGCTGCCTCGCTTCTGCCTCCCTGCCTGCAGCTCCCTCCTGCCTGCATGCCTCTCCTGCTCTGCACAGCCTGTCCCTTCACACAGTACGAATCACAGACGGTCATGACGCCAGCTCGGACCGCATTCCAGTACATTATTAAGCGCGCCTGGTGCACAGCAATCCAGATTCTTCATGGATAACGCCGATAATTATTAATCGTGTAGCTTTTCTTTTTTAACTAAAGCATTAGTGATAAGCTAATATGTACAGTTGTCTCTTGTCGCGTAAGAGTGTCTCAAGACAACTGCACACATTGACTGATAAGAGACAGAGTCAGCTGGACACATAAACTGATATGAGACCGGGTCAGCTGGACATATTTATATAAGAGATAGGGTCAGCTAGACACATTGACTGATATAAGAGACAGGGTCAGCTGGACACATAAACTGATATGAGACCGGGTCAGCTGGACACATTGATATGAGAGACAGGGTCAGCTAGACACATTGACTGATATAAGAGACAGGGTCAACCGGATATATTAACTATGTTTTAATTGCGATAACACAGAGCTGCATTTTGGAAATAGCGTAAATAATGAATCATTAAATAATAGGAATTATTCAAGCAGGTGAAGCTCAGAAATGTCTGTGTGCACAACTACACCTGAACACAGGTGTGCAAGAATCACCCTGAATGATCGCGGGGCACAGCGCTGGGCTAATACACTGACTGGGGGTGGGGGCGGGTGTCTGGGGTCAGGGAAAGCCTTGGGGGGATGGGGGATAGGTGTCTACGACAGTTAATGGGGGAGTAAGAGTAAACGGTCACTAATTACCTTGACCTGTGGCCTAAGGTGAGTGGACACCCACTCTGGGTACTGTGATAGACGATCAGAATGATAAACCAGTCATAATCGACAGGCATTCTCATAGGGGTGAGCTGAAACTCACACTGCCTTTGAGATGTACATTTATCGGCAGGTATTAAATGAATCCATTCACCATAACGTGTTGAATCCAAAACAAGAAAAGCTGACCTTCCCTCACCTTTACAATCGAGTTTGAATGTTGTGTGAGGCTGTGTGGTCCAGTGGTTAAAGAAAAGGGCTTGTAACCAGAAGGTCCCTGGTTCAAATCCCACCTCAGCCAGTGACTCATTGTGTGACCCTGAGCAAGTCACTTAACCTCCTTGTGCTCCGTCTTTCGGGTGAGACGTAATTGTAAGTGACTCTGCAGCTGATGCATAGTTCACACACCCTAGTCTCTGTAAGTCGCCTTGGATAAAGGTGTCTGCTAAATAAACACATAATAATAATAATAATAATTTTCCTCTCACCTGGGATCTGACATTTTTACTGCCATTTCGAAAACATTCATTATCGGTATGGATTGAATGGATTTATTTAATACCTGTCGATAAATACTTCTTATACCCCTTTCACACTGGCATGATCTACCCCGTGCCATGCGGGTCAGGTACGTGATTTTCACACTGCTTGGCTTGACCTGGGTGACAGACTCAAGTGCACAATGCGCGTATCAATGCCCCGGAAGCGGCTTGTTACTGACGCATCCATCCAAGCTTCTCTGGATTGAACCGTCGGCCCAAATGTTGATTAGAGCAATGCTTCTACATCCCTCCTGCAGTCTGGCTCATGCTGTGTGACAATCCACAGAAATATGGCTCAAAAGAATCAACAGAAACGTTTCTTACGGAAGTGAAACTTTCACCGCAGACGTGGCTGTTTGTTATTGCGTCGGTACACGAATGTCCGTGAAGCATTTTGTCCACTCGACCCGGGTCACAGCGTGCCGACCCACATCCTGAGGTGGGGTCGCTGGGACCCGGGTTAACCCAGGTCCGACCAAGGTATGTGGTTTCACACTAAGCAGGATTGTGACCCGGTTAGCTAGGTAGGATTGCCAGTGTGAAAGGGGCTTTAAAGGCAGTACGAGTGTGTATCAGCCCACCCCTACATTCTCCACATGTTGTTAATAAGGTTGTCAGAATTTCTGAAAAGCTCTTTGTTACAGCTATGTGCTCTCGTTTTTATTTATTTTTTCCTGCATTTCGGCACCCAGGGTCGGTTCATTTTAGTGCTTTTTTTTTGTTACTCATATTTCACCCTGAGTTGTATTTTGACTCCTGGTAGCCCATATGAAAAAAAATAAAATAACTGCAGGTAAAAACACAGCGATGAGGGGAGGGAGGCTGGAGGCAAAGCATGGTTAAACTGCAGTCACGCTGGAGCGCTTTCATTTTTAACTGCAGCTATTTTTCATATGGGCATTTGAAAAAGTCACCTTTTCCCTCTTCCAGACCCCCCCTGCCCCCCAACCACAACTCTGCATTTAAGGCTTTTTAGCAAAGCTGAACCATTCACATTTTCTGTTTGAAGTGCAATAAATTCCCCCTGCTTTCGGAGGTCTAACTTCACCCTTAGAAAAGTTTACCATAGTAAATTTGCACAGTATTTTTTCAGTTTTCCTGCCATGCTTTTCCCATGGTTATACTGGGCATTATCCATAGCTCACCCTGGTTTGCCATGTTTATTAATATGCTTTACTATACCTCGCTATTCTTTACCATGCTTGCCTATGCTTGACCATGCTTTCACTGTACTCTATTGCACTGTGCTGTGCTTTTCCTGTGGGAAACTTTTACAAGGGTAGATAGAGAGTAAATAAATAAAACACAAAACTGCTGTTGATGTGCGTTTCCAAGATTTATGGTGTTCCGTTTCAGATTGCTAATTGTCGTCAAAAGTTTACATACCCTCTATTTGAAACAATGTTATTTCCCAATGTATCAAGTGTTTAAAATATTGTTTGATACACTATACTTACAAGGTAATGATAGCTCTGTGAGTGTGTTGAACACTCATTTGTCTTAGTGGTAGTTCAAAATCTGGTGACTTAACTGAGTTAAGGCAAAGAGTACCAATATTTATGAATTAACTCCATTGACTTTCATAGAGTTGGAATCATAAATATTGGTATAGTGTATCAAACAATATTTATAACACTTAATACATTGGTAAATAACAGTCGCCCCACGTGCTTAATTTCCATTTAGCATGCTTGCCTGGGCTGTACCATGCTTTCACTGTGCACTGACTGGGCTGTACCATGCTTCCACTGCTTCTCCCTGCTCAGTAGCTATCATATTGCAGATATATTCAGGTCTGCTGTTATAAGGAAGAGGAGACGGATCAGCCCACATGAGAAACAACTACAGTGTACCCAGCGCCTGTGCAGCTGCAGCCTGCCTGCACTGAGAATACAGCAAAATATAGCAAAATAAACACACAACATACTGCACACAAACAAAAACCATATTCTCCTTGCAATAAATTAAAACAAACTTAGAATGGAGGTGGGGGTGCGGGGGAGGGGTTGTTATCAAAATCCAGTGTTAGTCCAACTTCCACTGCAAGCAAAAAATTCAAATAAAATCTTAATTTTGTCGCCGACTGCAGTGGAATAATCCCGGTTGAGTCCAGCGTTCTGTGATTTGGTGTCTTTGGGTTTTATTGTTAACTAGCAGAGTCGCTCCGTCAGCGCAGGGGCGAGGGCTGGGAGGGTTCTCCTTTTTGGGGCAACCCCCCCATTTGGATCCCAACTCTTCTCTTTCCTCTTCATTAATATATTTTGCTTGTAGACCTCCCCCCCCCATCGCTTCAGTTGGTACGATGCAGTGGTTAGCCAGGCTTGGGGTGTCGGCTCAGCGCTGGCGTATTGCAGAGATCTCCTTGTAAACGAGAGGCACTGGTTGTAGGTTTTTGCTCCAGGTTAATGACAGCTTAATATTCTTGAATAAGCTTTCCATGCTGTCGGTCTAGTTTACACACAAATGTCTCTTAGTCAGGTCACATTGTCCATGACTGCCGGCTCTCCATTTTATATATAGCGGGTATATAATGTATTTTGTTATATCTGATGCAGATCGGTTTTATTTATTGTTACTGTACTTTCATCTTTTCTATACAACTGAAAAGCAATCTGATCCACACTAACAGTAACTCCTTAAAATATTAGTGTATTTGACTGTTCTCCTCCTCTGAGTCTTCACTTCACACAGTGCACTGCATTATCCTATAATAGGACACTTTGGTATTGCGAATATTCATTTTCAACCATGCTGCTAACCAGACTCGCATCCAAACTTAAACCCCCCACCCCCAAAAAAAAACCCCCAAAAAACAATAAATATAATTGAAATTAAAATCCATTTCCAAGAATTATTTAAGGAGCAGTATCGTTTGTAAATCGAACTTCTGATTAAACTAAAACATGACTGAAACATGACTTCAATTCTTATCTTAAGAATCTAATACCAGGAAATATAACCATTATTATTATTATTAGTAGTAGTAGTAGTAGTAGTAGTAGTAGTAGTAGTAGTAGTAGTAGTAGTAGTAGTAGTAAGTATCTTGCACATACTAGTATCTCAACAAGGACTGCATTGTAAAAACAGGATTAAATTAACCCCCACCCCCCTCCCCCCCTCCCTTCAAAGCACGACCTAACACTGTCATATATATATACATTTTTGTTTTGTTTTCATCATTTTCTTAAGAGTCACCATGAAACATTCTCACCATAAATCTTGGAAACTGTACCAGCAGAGTTTTGATTAATATTTTTTTAATGACATCATTACATGTAGATGATATCATTACATGTGCTGCAAAAGCTATGACCTCAGAAAGCAAGTGCTTTAAGTGTTCAGTGGCTGCCTCTGATCAAGCTGAGTGTATTTTATTCTCGCGCACTCTTTGCTGTGTCACACAAGGAGTGCAAGAAAAAGGACACTCTCAACTTGATTAGAGGGAGACACCCAACACATTATAACATATTAAAGTCATTACATCTAAATATAAAAACAAACCAAAAGCTGATATTAACGCACTGTTTATGTAGAACCTGTTGTGGCTTAAAACGTTTTCGAACGCTTTATCATTGACACTGTTACAATGGGGACGTGGCTTATAAAGGCATTTGATAAACAGTGAAACAGTCTAGGGACCCAGGGGCTATAACCACCCTCTGCTGAATGCACCGCTATTGCAAAGCAAGCATCTCCCCAGCACAGGCCAAATCAACACTAAGCACCAAAGACTGCCATTGACCAGAAGGGTGATACTGGTTTGGCATATATATTATATATATAAACTTTTTTTTTTTTGCATTTCTGGATTTTAAACAAAGCTCTTAATAACATTAGACTGTAAAATAAAAGGCCAAGATGGTTTGTTAAAAATAATAATAATAAAAAAAAATATTTTGTGCAAAAAAACAAAACAAAACAAAAAACTAATACCAAGTGCTGTGATCTAATATAATGTCCAACGTGTAAAACAAACATTAGCTTATATTGTAACACAAACAACCCCACCTCACTTGCAAAAACAAGGGGGTGGTTATTCACAGCTCCCCTCTCCCCTCTCCCCTGTCCCCTCTCTGCTCCTCAGAAGTGGAATACCTGCTGCTGGCCCTGCAGTCTCCCGCACTCCTCTCGAGTCCTGCTCTGCTTGCTCTTCTCCGGGCTGCTCTGCTGAATATGCTTCAGTCTGGAGGCTGCTGAGTGGAGCCCCCTAGTGGTGGAGGAGGACCCACTGCTGGTCTAGAGAGGGGAGAAGGAGGAAAGAGAGCGGGAGGGGAGAGGGGAGAGAGTGAGGGAGAAAGGAGAGGGGAGGAGTGTGTGAGGGAGAGGAGAGAGCGGAGGAGAGAGTGTGACAGAGAACAGGAGAGTATGAGGGAGGGGAGAGGAGAGTGTGAGGGACAGAGAACAGGGAAAAAGGTAGAGGATAAGAGGGACAGCAGGAGGAGTGGAGAGGATAGAGGGAGAAAAAAAAAACAAGAGCATTTAGAAACATGGATTCCGGTAACTGTAATTAAACTGAGAGCAAACGCTTCATACAAAACCTGTGGTAGAAAAGTTTGTGTAGTTTTTCGATTTCGTTGCAGTACACACCGTGTATCTTGAGATTCTACAGAGGACTTGGATGCACAGCAGGCTTCACGTTTATATAATCTCTACGTGTTGCACACTTGTGTAGCTCTGAACAATGTGAAAAAAAATTATATCATGTGGTAGGGGGGATGGAACAGGATTCAGTGGCGGCTCGTCATAAGAGGCTACGGAGGCTAAGCCTACGTTTAAATTTGTAAAAGTAAAAAAAGCCTATCTTACATCATGCTTTCTAAGGTCTACTGTATTGCTATTGGCTAATGTAGCCTCAGAATGGGTGGGATTCTGTGTGTCTTCCACCTGCAGTTTTACTGTATTTGTAGTGGTTACACAATGCAAGCCTGCGGCTAGCCTCTACCACTCATAATTAGACTTAATCTTGACGTGTCTGTTGACAGGCAGGTTTTAGCTCACGTGTGGCTACTCCCTTAAGTTTCGATTTCCATACAGTACGTTCTAGATTTTTTTTTTAATACATACGCCATTTTCCTCGCTTTCAATTGAGGAAAAAAATAAGAATAAAAAATAACAATAAAGGTCGTCCCAAGCCTAAATTGGACCTTCTTCAACACGGAAGACCAAAACAAAATGATCTTTTTAATTGCTCATGGTACGAAAAAACAAAATGGTTGCGCATTAGCAGTTTGGTTTTTCAAAAAGGCTCTTCATCTTCCAACTATTCTACAAATGACATCACTCAGGATTCATCAATCAAAAATCCCTGGAACCCTTTAAGACCTTCCAGATGAGCAATGATGGGCTGAACGGCTTACTCTCGCTCGGAAACTTTCTTATCTTCTTATATAAAACACTCAATGGTGTTAAAACTTAGAAATACTAAAAGAAACAAAATGCATTCAACAACAAATGTTTCGCTTTCAAAGGCTTTGAAAAAAGACTTCTGGTCAAAACGTTTGTTGTCAGATATTTTTGTATTTCTAAATGAGTGCAGCGGCCATCGAGGGAAGAAGAAAAACAAATCAAAGAGAAACCGAAAGATGATTTCAGAGAGATTGGAGACAGATCAGTGAATCAAGGAATCTGATTTATTGAATCGACAGCAATGCCCACAGCCTTGGCAATACCAGGACACAGCAGCACAACAGAGAAAAAGAGATTTAACAAGAATGAACAGGGACCATTTCAAAATCTCAAGTGAAACAAATAAAACACAAAGGCAACCAGCTCAGTCTGTTCAGTGAGGAGAGAGAGATGACAGTGAGTGGAGAGGGAAAAAGAGAGAGATAGGGGGAGGAGAGTGAGAAAGAGAGGGACAGGGATAGAGAAAGTGGGGGGAGAGAGAGAGAGGAGTAAGAAAGAGAGGAAAGGGGAAGAAAGAGAAAGGGATGAAAGGAGAATGAAGGAGAGAGACGCTTGAATAAAATCACCCAGTCTGATTCTCAAGAACATGATGATGAAAAAACAGCCAGAGTTTGTGAGGAGGGTGAACAACCCAGGCAGTGTCTGTGAGGGAGGGGGTGCGAGAGGAAGGGAACCCCGGAAATAGAGACAGAAAGAAGCACTGTCACCAGCAGCAGCACACTGGAGGAGTGAGGGAGGGGGGAGGGAGGCCAAACCTGTTGGGCACCAGTCTGGAAAGCGGCAGGCTTGGGAGGAAGGGGAGGTTTGATCCTGGTGGGCGACAGCAGTCCTTCACTCCCACTCCCGCTCCCCCGCCGGTCTGAACACCCTGGGGTCAGCCCTGGGCCTCCTGATCCACCTGAGGACTCCTCATCCCCCAGCTTTCCCAGGAACTCCCTGGAGAAGAGGTACCCTGCGGAGGGGTGTCGGCTGATCTCCTGGATGCTGTTCTCCAGCTCACGGATGGTCTCTTCCAGGCTGTCCAGTTTCCTGTAGGTGTCCCTGGTGATCCGTCCAGACTGGGCCTCCTCATCCACACCCCGGTCCTGGTTCCGATCCCGACCCGGTTTGTCTGTCGAGTCCGGATCCCGGGGCGTTTGGGGGTCGCAGAGAGCCAGCTCCAGGGTCCTCTGGCCTGTCTGGGACTCAGACTCGATGACATGCCTCAGGGCGCCCCACTGTGCTTCGGGGAACCTTATCTTGGCATGTGCATTGCTGCTGTCATCGCGGGGCTGGCAAGTTTGTGACCCCAAAGCAGATCGTGGCTTGGGGACTGGCTTACGGAGTTGGCCGGGTCCCCCCAAACTTGCAGACCCCTTCTCGACCCCAAAATCTGAGACAGTTTCACTCCCCAGCTCCTCAGACTGCCCAGACTCCCCTCCCTCCGCTCCCCGATCCTCCATCACTCCAGAGAGGCACATGGCCCCCAAGGACAGCCCCTGCCCCTCCTCCTCGCTGTGGGGTACCCCCGCCTCCTTGCCCCACACAGTGATAGTCTGCACCCCCTCCCCCAGCTCCCTCGTCGTTTCCCATGCCTCTCTCGTAGGAAGTGCCTGGATCCGAGTCTCTGTGATCAGGAAAGAGATGTTCTCCTTCACCTCCTCCCCCTCCTTTCCCTCCTCTTCCTCCTCCTCTCCCCTCTCGAATGACTCCTGGATTCTCAGAACCAGAGGCATCGGCTTTCTGCACCCCCCTCTTCTTTGCCCCTCTGAAGCTTTTCCCTGGGGTTTCAAGCCGTACCCCTGGGAGACGTTTTGGGGTTCGGTATGGCCAAGGGGACCCTGGGTCCCGTCTAAAGTTTTGTAAGTTTCGTAAGTTTGTGAAATTTCGAAAGACTGCAGCGATTGTAATGTTTCTATGGACTTATTTTCCAACATTGTCAAATATTCCAAACTCCTGGGGATGCGAGAATTCAAACCTGGCTTCTCTGATCCCATCTGTGTCTGTGCCTGTGTCTCTGTCTGTATCTCTGTCTCTGTCTGTGTCTCTGACTCTAAGCTAGCAGCAGTTGTCTCTCGTCTTTGAGACCCAGCTTTGTTATCTGTGCAGCCCTTCTGTGTTGCGTTCACTGGTCTCCAGGCTCCTTGCTGCTGGTGTAACTGGTCTGACTGGTCTATCGTACACGGAAGCTCCTGCTCCAGTTCGAACGCCCTGCTCTCCGTCGGCGAGGTGGGGGCAGAAACCCAGTGGGTCAGCACGATCTGGGGGACCGGATAGATAGGAGGATCAGAGACAGGGCGAGGGCGAGGGACACGCACTTCCTCTTCCTGGGGAGCAATGGGGTGTACCTCCTGTGAAGCAAGGAGAGGGAAGGTGAGCTCTGTCTGCATCATCAAACTATACACAATAATAATAATAATAATAATAATAATAATAATAATAATAATAATAATAACTTTACTTACACTTTACTTGTGATGACAGTAACTTTATAAGATAAGTAGTTATTATTTATTCATTCATTCATTCATTCATTCGATTAGTAAACAAGTCGTTGCTGTGTGAATTTTATAAAGCAAAAAAAATTACTAAAAAGGTAAGATGATTCTCCTGAGTGGCGCATCCAGTAAAGGCGCTCCGCGTGGAGTGCAGGATGTGTCCTATAGCCTGGAGATCGCAGGTTTAAATCCAGGCTATGTCATTGCCAACGGTGACCGAGGGTTCCAAGGGGGCAAGCGCCGCCAGGGTAGGGAGGGCTTAGGTCGGCAGGACAGTTCACCGCGCACCACTGACCCCTATGGCTGATAGGGCGCCTGTGGGTCTGCAGTGGAGCCATTCAGATCTGTGTCGTCGTCCGGCACTATAGGTCTGGTGGCTTTGCTGTGGATCCGCAGTGCGAAAAATGATGGCTTGGCAGGAACACGTTTCGGAGGACGCGTGTTTCGGAGGACACGTGTTTCGGTGGACGCGTGTTTCAGCCTCCATTTTCCGAGTCGCCGGGGGGTTGCAGCGGTGAACCGGGATAAAAAAAAAAAGCATAATTGGGCATTCCAAATTGGGGAGAAAACCGTGGTAAAAACCATTGGTGACACCTACATTTTTTAAAAATAATTAACTAAATAATAACAAAAAAGGAACGGACAAAAATCTCTGTCTAGCAGGCTGATAATAATCTCAAGAGCAGGCGGCAAGATTCTTACCTGATCACGTGACGCAGTGACCCCCGTGATGAACTCTGAGTGACCTTCCCAGTCACGAGGCGGGCCACAGGGGTTGAGGGTTACAGAGGTCAACCGCTAGACATGTTGCAGGACAGTGTCACGTTAACCGTTAGTACAATAATAAACGCTGGTAATAACTGTATACAATTATTATAATGGTAACATTAAACTGCTACACATGTTACATATGGTGGAGTATTGACTGATACACATGTTGTGTAATGGTATTATATATAGAATACAGTATGTCAACTACAAGCAAATCAATTGCATTGAGGGGTTCTGTGATGATAAACCACAAGAACTGCTTTGACTTGTTGTGTGAAATTTTATAAAACTCCAAGTTGCTTGCAATTTAGCAGCTAATTCGTTACTGTTTATATTACATGGACTTTACACTCTTTTTTACTCTTGCACTATTTACTATTTAAAGTACAGAGCATTATGTAACATAATCAGGGATGAAAATAAGACTCCCATTGCATAGCAGTTTGATCCACTCCTGGTTTTACTATGAGTTTAATATGACACACCTGAGCTTGTTACCTACACACTGGGGCTAATCAAGCTCATAGTACAACCTGGAATGGGTGAAACTGCTTTGCAACAGGAGTCTTATTGCCATCCATCCCTGAATATAACTGTGATATAAAAGTATTAATACTGACTGTCCGATACAGGAAGAGTATGCAGACAGGGTATCCAGTGTATGTGAGGGTTCTCCTTGAATTACGCCCGAGTCAAACATCTTCCAGCTACAGCAGAACAGTACAGCACACGCACACACACACACACACACACACAGAGAGTTAGAAAGGACTTTGGAAAATAGAGACACAGCGATTGGAAAAAGAAAAAGTATCCCAGAGACTGAGTTGCCAGTCTCTGCAGGCATTTTAAACAGGAACTGTGCAATCGTTTGCAAACTGTAACGATCCTTCACTAACCGTTTAGTGTACCTTTAAGTAACATATATAGTTCATTAGTGCCACCTGCTGGGCTGTGTAATATCTCTCAGCCGCGAGGCGAGCTGTGCAGACGTATCCGGAGTAACGAGGGTTAACTAGTGGGCTGAATAACAGAAGTGCCTGACAGTGTGTTACAGAATGGAACTGTGGAGCTAGGCTATGTATGGTCTGAAGCATTTGACTACTAAAATAAAATGTGCTCATTGCTTCCCTTATAAAAGTATACCATGGTATTTTTGCACGGTCATTATAGTTGAAATTCCAATATGTTTAAGTGCCTCATGAAAGGAAACTTGTTAGAACCGATTTCAGGGTAAAGAATGTTTTTTGTCTAGATACTAGTGTGGTAATTAGTTAGCTATTATTGGGTAAGTCTGGGATGTTAGCAGTGTGTAATAGGCCATATGTTAATGAATGGTTGTTTTATTGCCTGTATAAAAGGAAACTGTAAAGCGGAAATCCTTTGTAATCTTCAGTGCCGTTGAGTTTTACCCAGTGCTTTGGGGATCACTGCACTGTAATGCTGCGAAGACCTGTGCTTTTTGGAATAAAATTAGTCTGTTGAAACAATTGAATAACGACTTTGTTGAACATACTCAAGATGTTTTAAAACCCCTACAGTCATTTTTGTAGTTTCCCCGTGGTTATACTATGTGTGTACCATAGTTTACCCTGATTTGCTAGGTTTTAAAATCGGCTTTACCATACCTGGTTAAGCTTTACCATGCTTCCCTATGCTTTACCATACCTCTCTGTGCTTTACAATGCTTCCCTGTGCTTTACCATACCTCTCTGTGCTTTGTAATGCTTCCCTGTGCTTTACCATACCTCTCTGTGCTTTACAATGCTTCCCTATGCTTTACCATACCTCTCTGTGCTGTGCAATGCTTGACTATGCTTTACCATACCTGGCTTTGCTTTGCAATACTTGACTATGCTTTACCATACCTCTCTGTGCTTTACAATGCTTCCCTATGCTTTACCATACCTCTCTGTGCTTTACAATGCTTCCCTATGCTTTACCATACCGCTCTGTGCTTTGCAATGCTTCCCTATGCTTTACCATACCTCTCTGTGCTTTACAATGCTTCCCTATGCTTTACCATACCTCTCTGTGCTTTACAATGCTTCCCTATGCTTTACCATCCCTCTCTGTGCTTTACAATGCTTCCCTATGCTTTACCAGACCTCTCTGTGCTTTACAATGCTTGCCTATGCTTTACCATAGCTCTCTGTGCTTTACAATGCTTGCCTATGCTTTATCATACCTCTCTGTGCTTTACAATGCTTCCCTATGCTTTACCATACCTCTCTGTGCTTTGCAATGCTTCCCTGTGCTTTACCATAGCTCTCTGTGCTTTACAATGCTTGCCTATGCTTTATCATACCTCTCTGTGCTTTGCAATGCTTCCCTATGCTTTACCATCCCTCTCTGTGCTTTGCAATGCTTCCCTATGCTTTACCATAGCTCTCTGTGCTTTACAATGCTTGCCTATGCTTTATCATACCTCTCTGTGCTTTGCAATGCTTCCCTATGCTTTACCATAGCTCTCTGTGCTTTGCAATGCTTCCCTATGCTTTACCAGACCTCTCTGTGCTTTGCAATGCTTCCCTATGCTTTACCATAGCTCTCTGTGCTTTACAATGCTTGCCTATGCTTTACCATCCCTCTCCGTGCTTTGCAATGCTTTCCTATGCTTTACCATAGCTCTCTGTGCTTTACAATGCTTGCTTTTGCTTTATCATACCTCTCTGTGCTTTGCAATGCTTCCCTATGCTTTACCATCCCTCTCTGTGATTTGCAATGATTGCCTATGCTTTACCATACCTCTCTGTGCTTTACAATGCTTGCCTATGTTTTATCATACCTCTCTGTGCTTTACAATGCTTCACTATGCTTTACCAGACCTCTCTGTGCATTGCAATGCTTCCCTATGCTTTACCATCCCTCTCTGTGCTTTGCAATGCTTGCCTATGCTTTACCATCCCTCTCTGTGCTTTGCAATGCTTGCCTATGCTTTACCGTGCTTTCATTGAGCTTTATTACACTTTCCTATGTTTTTACTGTGGGCATCATTTAAAAGGGATTGTACCTGCAATATGTTATGGACTCTCTATCCTGCCCAATGTGTAAAATTACGCTGACGAAGCCTGGCAAAGCGCAGTTAAACTAATAATGTTTTTTCCACTTTTTAGACTCTCCTAAGTATTGCTGGGTTTTTTACCTAAACCAGCGTTACAGAAGGCCCAGCACTTGTTAGGTTACAAGACACACACACACACACAATACTGCAGTTGGATAATAGTGCTGGATTGATAGTGTGTGTCGCGTCACACGCAATACAGATTTTATTATATATATATATACAAATAATGACCAAAAGAAAAGGAAAGTAAAATATATCTAACCATGCTTAATGAGAGGAAGGAAAGTTTTAGTTTTATTTTATTTTGCTTATGAAAATGTCAGCAGACTCCAGGAGGAAGGGAGCGCAGTGCTAGTTAACTAGTTAGTTAGTTAGTTAGTTAGTTAGTTAGTTGGTGGGTTGGTTAGTTCAGTGGGTCTCAAACTGGCATCTGCAAAGGTTGACCAGGGGTCCCCAGAAAATACTTATCTTTTGTAAAGCAAATGGTCAACCTTCATATACAGTGCCTTGCAAAAGTATTCAGACCCCTGACCAATTCTCTCATATTACTGAATTACAAATGGTACATTGAAATTTCGTTCTGTTTGATATTTTATTTTAAAACACTGAAACTCAAAATCAATTATTGTAAGGTGACATTGGTTTTATGTTGGGAAATATTTTTAAGAAAAATTAAAAACTGAAATATCTTGCTTGCATAAGTATTCAACCCCCACACATTAATATTTGGTAGAGCCACCTTTTGCTGCAATAACAGCTTTAAGTCTTTTGGGGTAAGTATGTACCAGCTTTGCACACAGTGTCGGAGTGATTTTGGCCCATTCTTCTTGGCAGATTTGCTCTAGGTTGTTCAGGTTGGTTGGACGACACTTGTGGACCGCAATTTTCAAATAGTGCCACAGATTCTCAATGGGATTGAGATCAGGACTTTGACTGGGCCACTGTAGAACATTCACCTTTTTGTTCTTGAGCCACTCCAGTGTTGCTTTGGCCTTGTGCTTGGGATCATTGTCCTGCTGAAAGATGAATTTCCTCCCAAGCTTCAGTTTTTTAGTGGACTGAAGCAGGTTCTCTTGCAGTATTTCCCTGTATTTTGCTACATCCATTCTTCCTTCAATTTTAACAAGATGCCCAGTCCCTGCTGATGAGAAGCATCCCCACAGCATGATGTTGCCACCACCATACTTCACTGTAGGGATGGTGTGTCTTGAGGCATGGGCAGTGTTAGGTTTGCGTCACACATAGTGCTTTGAGTTTTTCATCTGACCCCAAAACCTTTTTCCCACATCGCAGCTGGGTCACTCTCATGCTTTCTGGCAAACTCCAGACATGCTTTCAGATGGTACTTTTTGAGTAACAGCTTCTTTCTTGCCATCCTCCCATACAGGCCAGTGTTATGCAGAGCTCTTGATATGGTTGACTGGTGCACCATTACTCCACTCCCAGCCACTGAACTCTGTAGCTCCTTCAAAGTGATTGTTGGCCTCTCTGTGGCTTCTCTCACAAGTCTCCTTCTTGTTTGAGCGCTGAGTTTTGAGGGACGGCCTTTTCTTGGCAGTACCTGGGTGGTGTGATGCAGCTTCCACTTCCTGATTATTGATCCAACTGTGCTCACTGGGATATCCAAACACTTGGATATTATTTTGTATCCTTTCCCTAATCTATGCATTTGTATTACTTTATCTCTAACTTGTGTAGAATGCTCTTTGGTCTTCATTTTCCTTCAGATTCACAGCCTGACGAATGATCCTTCAACAGTGGGTTTTTTATCCAGAAAATGTGACAACAACTTTAATGGTTCACAGGTGGAGGCCAATGGTAAGGTAATTGTGTCCTCGTTAGGACAATTTCTTTCATCGGTGTAAACTGGGAGCTTCCACAGCACAGGGGTTGAATACTTATGCAAGCAAGATATTTCAGTTTTTTATTTTTCTTAAAAATATTTCCCAACATAAAACCAATGTCACCTTACAATAATTGATTTTGAGTTTCAGTGTTTCAAAATAAAATATCAAACAAAACAAAATTTCAATGTATATATATATATATATATATATATATATATATATATATTTTTTTTCTTCTTTTTTCTTCCTTCCTTTCTTTCTTTCGTTTGTTCTTTCTGTCTTTTTCATTGCGAGTTTCCCCTGTTGAACTCAGTTTTAAGGAGGTGTTAAGATGTTTGCGAGCTGTGAGTGGTGAGTGTGAGTCAGTCAGGAGGGCAGTGAGTGTGACAGAGAGACAGCAACAGCAGCAGCAGCAGCAGAGGCAGAGGCAGAGGCAGAGGCAGAGGCAGAGGCGGGGGGTGGCGAGGAGCCAAAACGAACCGTTACCTTCCGTCCTGGTGCTGCTTCATCACGGCGACCCCAGGGGCCTGGGGTGAAGGGTCGGCCAGGCTGGGGGCGGAGCTGGTGTTTGGGGGTTTAGGGGCTCTCTGAAACACCTGGCAGATCGGACATATTGTGAGGGGGGTGGTGTGGGGGGGCACAACAGCTAACACAACAGCCTTGTGACACGCAGACCTTATACAAGTTCCTCAAAGTAAATCTGCACGGTAAATCCCCCCGCCATGCTTTTCCCCTGGTTATACTTTGCATTTGCCATAGTTTACCCTGGTTTGCCATGGGTTTTTTATACTCTTTGCCATATCTCTCTGTGCTTTACAATGCTTCCCTATGCTTTTCCATACCTCTCTGTGCTTTATTACACTTTAATGTGCTTTTACTGTGTGAGAGGGGAGGTGGGAGAAGGGAGAGAAAAGAGGGAGAGGATGGGAGGTAGGAAAGAGGGGAAGAGAGAGGGAAGAGGAGGGAGAGGTGGAGGGAGAAGGGGGAGGGGGATAAAGGGGGTCCCTCGACCTCAAGCTCGCGATGATCCTGTCCTCATCGTCCTCGTCTCGCACCCCGATGCGATGATGGGGGTGGAGGCTGGCCGGGGCGCCTCGGACACGCTCCTCCGCAGCTTCACCTGGGGCTTCGGCAACGACTCTGTCTCCTCCGAGTCCGACTTCTACCCAACACGCAACACAGAACATACAACACAGAGACACACACACACACAACACACAACACACAACACAGAGACACACACACAACACAGAGACACACACACACAACACACACACAACACACAATACAGAGACACAACAAACACAACACACAACACAGAGACACAGACACACAACAGAGACACAACAAACACAACACACAACACAGAGACACAACACACACAGACACACAACACACACACAAACAACACACACACACAACATGCACACAGAGACACAACACGCACAACACAGAGACACACACAACACACAACACAGAGACACACAAACACAACACACAACAGAGAGACACAGACAGACACACACACACACACACCACGCAACGTAGAGATAGACACACACACACACAACACACAGACACACACACAAAACACGCACACAGAGGCAAAACAGAAGAAAAACAAAACATTGAAAAGTTAAATAAACCTGCAAACTAAAGGGCTTATAAAAACAATAAAGACACTGATCACCAGTTTCTAATGGCAATAACATTCCTCTAGTCTATAATGAATGCCTATTTTTTGAAAGAGGGAAAGCACCAGTACATTTTACAAAACTAAAACCAAAACAACTAATGCATTTCGAGTCCTCTTTAGCATTCTCAGTGTTTTTTCTTTTCATTTTGAAACATTAACAAGTTTTTCTCTCCTTTCATAAAACAGGAGTTCATTAAAGACCAGAGTAAGCGCTTTGAAAATATGTCCGATTGTGTCTAGTTTCCTGGAGCTGCAGTGCCAGACTCCGGCCAGCAGGGGGCCCCACCTTCATGCTCTTGCTGGTGACGATGACATCGCCGCTACGCGTGGTGGTGAGCCCGTGGGAGGAGGGAAAGCTACGGCGGGGGTGGGGGCGGAGACTTGGAGGGCTTCTCTGTGCGATAGCGAGGAACAGTGAGCTCATCTGAGGTGGGGGGGGTGAGAGAGAAAATAAAATAAAGCACAGGTTATTATGTAATGCATCCATAAACATCACAATATATATAGATGTACATAACTCCCTCGATTGGTTAATTCACAGCTATGCCGAACAGACAGTATACTTACAGTACAGGTTATATGAACCCTTCACTAATTCAATGTTAGCAATATTTGTAATTTGTCAAAAAATGCTGACAAAGTTTTTAAATCTTGGTCTGTGTCTCTGGATCTCTTTCCTCCCTCCCTCCCTCCCTCCCTCCCTCTCCCTCTCCACCTCTCTACTCACTCAAGCCCCTGCACTCCCCTCTCTCCCCTCTCCCATCTCCCCCTCTCCTCTCACCTGATCCCCTGCGCACACTGTGTTCTGTTTTTGTGTTGAGTTTCTGGGCAGGGTGTTGTGGTTTGCCAGGCCGGTGTTCGGGGGTGGGGCTGGCATTGCCGCTGGCGCTCTGCGCCGTCACCAGGAACTGACCCCCTGGCTCCCTGACCCCGGACACCCCCCCGGACAGCTTCTGTTGCTTGGCAACAAAGTCGAGGTCAGGAATGGCCTTCATGAGCTCAGCCTGCGTCTCCTCCAGCAGTCGGTTGATATCCTGAGTGCTGTACTGGGTCAGACTGGCACGCTTCTCCTCCCAGTCCCTCTCTGCAGCCTGGGGGCAAGAAACCAGTAAGAAAGCAGCGACACACTGTGACATGCACACACACACTGTAATACACAGACACACTGTGATACAGACTGTGAAATCAGACACACATACACCTGTATGCTTGTTTATAGTGTAAATATTAATCAATACAAAGTTTAGATTTCCTATTCTAAACTCCACAGAAGCATGGAGATCAACACAACTCAAGTGCATTGAAAGCAGGATTTCTTACTGATGTATTAACCAGAGACAGGAGTGTTGCAGGGGGGACGGGTTAATGGTTACACTCTGGTGTACCAGCTGCACTACGAGAGATTTTAGAGAGCTTTGTTGATGCCACAGGGGTGCCCTAAACTTAAAAAAAAGACACAGCGTGAGTGTTTGGATTGAAGCGCACTGACCTCCACAGAGACAGACTTGTCCACTGTCCTCCGGCCCCCCAGCTCATCCAGCACTCTGCTCTTGACTGGTACGGTCTGAGAGCTCTGCGAGTGGGCAGGGGAATTCTGGGAGCCCAGCCCCGAGGCACTGTGGGATTGCCAGGAGGAGAGACTCGACACGCCCCCTCCTCCCACTCCTCCCATCTCATGGAAGTTCAGGGGTGGGCTGGTGGGAATGTGGAAGTCCGAGTTCTTGCCGAAATCGTCCATGAGTTTCGGGGATTGATTAGCCAAGTCTTCGTGGTTTTTCCAGATTCCCTCGTTAACCTGCCTGCAAAAATTTAAAATAATAAAAACAAGTAAACAAACAAACAAACAAGAAATCCTTTATTGGAGTCACTGTCCATCCGATGTGTAATAAAAGCTTTCTGATTTTTTTATTCCAGTGGGAAAGAGAAATAATGCTGTGTTACAAAACTCAAGCAGACAAGCGTTTGGGCTCTAGTGCCTTCATCAGTGTTATTATTGAGGGGAAACTAGAAGAAACAGACAAGCGTCTTGGCTTCTGAGAGTCATCTCTTTTGAGTGTGAGTGAGCGCTGGCTGTACCCTGGCTGTTTCACTTGTGCAGGTTGGTGAGTGTAAATGGTTGTGAGTGTGAAGGGTGGTGAGCTCTTGTGAGTGAGTGTGAGCTCTTGTGAGTGAGTGTGAGATCTTGTGAGTGAGTGTGAGATCTTGTGAGTGAGTGTGAGATCTTGTGAGCTTATGTGAGTTCTTGTGAGCTTATGTGAGCTCTTGTGAGTGAGTGTGTGATCTTGTGAGTGACTGAGCTCTTGTGAGTGAGTGTGAGATCTTGTGAGTGAGTGTGAGCTCTTGTGAGTGAGTGTGAGCTCTTGTGAGGGCGTGTGAGCGCTGGCTGTTTCACCTTCGCAGGTTGGTCAGTGAGTCTGTGACGCTCTTGCAGCGCTTCAACAGGGCATCCAATCTCTGAGGCTCCTCCTTCAGGAACTTCACTGCCTCCACCTCCACCCTCAGCACCACACGCATCTTACTCTGCAGGCTGGGGAACTGACCTGAGGACAGGGCAGAGGAGGGAGAGGGGGTACACGTTAGCTTCTACAACACAACACAGTCCCCTATACCAGCTTCCCTAACCCTCCACCCTCAGCACAGGCTGGGGAACTGATCTGAGAAAAGGAGTTAGGGACTGGGTAGGGGTTAGGGTTAAGATTAAGCTTGGGGTTGGGGTTAGGATTAACTTGGGGTTAGGGTTGGGGTTGGGGTTGGGGTTGGGGTGAGGTTGGGGGTCAGGGTAGGGGGTTGGGGTTAGGGTATGATTTGTGGCTGGGGCTGGGGTTTTGGGAGTTGGGGGGTCAGGGATCAGCAGACTCACTCTTGAGCTCCGTTAACGTCTCTCCCAGTTTGCGCAACACCAGCGCTTTCTCCTCCAGCTCCTGCACGGTGACCAGCCTGTGATTCACTGAGGAGTCCTTCTGGATCTCATCCACTGACTTCTCCAGGTCACTGGAACACAACATGATGAAGCAGAGACAAGCATTGTAAAGCACATAGAGGTATGGTAAAGCATATTAAAAAACAAACCACGGTAAACTAACCCTTATAAAAGTTTCCCACAGTAAAATCACAGCAAAGTGCAATGAAGCACAGTGTAAGCATGGTAACGCGTAGGTAAGCATTGTAAAGCACAGAGAGTTATGGTAAAGCATGTTAAAAAAAAAAAAAAAAACATGGTAAACTATCCATGGGAAAAGCATGGGGAGAAAACTGCAATAATATCATGCAGATTTACAGTTGTGACCTTTTCTAAGGCACTCACTGCAGCTGCTGTATAATCAGCTCCTCCTCGTTGAGGTACTTGAGTCTCTCCTCCTCCACCAGGGTGCGCTGTCTCTGCAGTGGATCCTCCTGCTTGCGCAGGGCGTCCGTCCACGCAGCGCTGATCTCCGTCTCCGTCGCGCTTCAGCATGGTCCGCACGGAGTCCTGGTTCTGGAGCTGCAGGGAGGGAGAGAGTGGGGGTGTTACTGGTGAAAAACTGGGAGAGCCTGGGAAGAAACTGCCTTCATCACTGTTACTGAAACGAGAAGAGACCGAGTCAAGCAAGCAAGCGTTTCAGCTAAACGTGACCCCTAGAAATAATCCAGATTTATTCCCTAGTGCTGTAAAATACTCTAAATATCCTCTTTGGTCAATTTCTGCAAAATTAAATGTTCAGATTTTTTTTTAAGCTGCCACCCCCTTTGTTCTCTTATTTCTTGTGGCCGCAGTGAATGCGACGCAGTGAATGCGATGGCTCACCTGCATCTTTCGCAGATGGCTGAGCTGGTCTCGCAGGTCGCTGGCGTTCTGCTGCAGGCCGTGCAGGTGCAGCTGCATCTGCAGGCGCGTGACTGAGTTGGGCTGCGGCGGAGCTGCGGAGGGGGGGGCGGGGGTGGGCGTCGCCATGGCTGCAGGAGGAGGGGTGAGAGCTGCGAACAGAGACAGACAGAGACAGACAGAGGGAGGGAGGGGCGTTAAAAAACAAAACACCTGGCTACTGAATGAGAACGATTTTTTAACCCTTATAACATTTTACCACAGTATTTTTCCACGGTTCCTCCCCCATGCTTTTCCCATGGTTATACTATGCATTTACCATAGCTCATCGAGGTTTGCCATGCTTATTAATACACTTCACCTTAACTCGCTATTCTTTACAACGCTTGCCTATGCTTTGCCTCTGTGCTTTACTACACTTTGCTGTTACTGTGGAAAACTTTTATAAGGATAACAAAACTGCATGCAATAAGAGAGGGAACTAAGATCCGACACTATCCTAGCCATTCAAACAGACCCCACAGTAACTGCACCTGTGATATTTAAGACCATCAACCCAAGGCAGAGTGAGACCCATTACAGAAACCCCACAGACGCTCGCAGTCATCACTCGCATCGTCGCACAGCAACTACAGCTCTGGCCAGAAGTTTTGCATCACCCCATAGAATGAACTCATTTTGCTTCATAAACTTGAATGAAACCTGGTGAATAATGTTACGTTAACATATTGAATTACATACCGCTTTGTAGTTTCCCATAATGAAAAACTGACAAATATTGAAAAATGTGACATTTCAAAATGTAACATGAAATACTGTACTACTATTATGGCTTCAGGAAGACTTTTGCAATATAATTTTGTAGATTCTTTGACTACGTGATGTTAAATAAAATATCTAAATGATATATTTTTTTTTTTTAAACAATATCTCAATCTTAAAATTCTAGGTGATGCTAAACTTTTGGCCAGAGCTGTAGATTGTAGCAAACACAGCAGCATGTGTGAATACTGATTAATTAACACTACAGCGGACTGCCGAGAATGCGTTGGCATACAGTAGCTGCATTGGAAATGCAACACAGGTAATCTACTGTTAATATGTCCTGACTGTGAGTAATCCAAACACACAGAAACACTTGTGCAATTACTGTGTTATTACAGTGAGCTAGCAGTGAAATAGCATTTATATTACAGTGAGATAGCATGTATATACAATTGTGTTACCAGACCTTCAAGCACATTTATACAGTGTGTATATATATATATATATATATATATATATATATATATATATATATATATATATATATATATATATCAAACACATACACACACTACAGGTGATTTCTACTTGTGTGTTACCACTATAGCTACTACTGCAGTCTGTGAATTAGCTGAATAAACACAAGATAAATACAAAATGCAATGATACCTGTCTTTTTCAACTTTGCAGCTGAAACACACAAGGAATGAATTGATTAAAATATATATATATTTTTTAAGTAAATGGACACACACGCATGAACAAACAAATACGAGAGTTTTGAAACCAGATCGAGTGCATTTTAAGAAAGCAATCTCACTTCCATCCATTTTGAAAAGCAGTATCTACTAATCTTTTACATTTCAACTCACATGAAAATGAACTGATTCCTTGCTGCAGCTCTGCCCTGTGCTATGGGATATTTACTCAACATACTGTAGTTACCAAGCTTTGATCAGTTAATCAAGTTACAAAGGGTTACCAAGCCACGTTGCTGATTCACTGGGACCCTCCCGTTCAGGAATTTTCTGATGTTCTCATTTACACAGAAACATACAAACAAGCACAAATACAATCACAAAAACACACATACACAAATACATGCAAACCTACTCAAACACAAACACACACAATGCCATTTTTCCAAATGTCACATTCATTAAAACTGAGATTGTCCACAATGATTATTTTACTAAACAGCCCTGCAGTCTCAATTTCTGTTAAAACCCGCTCTGATTAACCATACCTGGCTGTGTAGAAGCTGTTCTTTCAGCGAAGGAAAGCAGTCAAGCGAGGGATAGAAGGAGAGGAGAGAGAGGTAAAGAGAGAGACAGATAGACAGAGCGAGGGGTAGAGAGAGACAGAGAGAGAGGGAAGGGGGAGATGTGTCCTGATTCTGGGCAGCAGTCTGTTTACTCTGTGCATATCACACAGGGCTGAGCAGAAGCCACAAGACAGACTCACACACACCAAAACTGAGAAACTCATGAATCTCTGTAGCTAAACTGGTCCATACTGGAATTGTCGTGAGCAATACTTACTGCCAGTCCCCGACCCCTCGCTGGTGGAATCCGTCTTCTCACTGAAAACACAAACAGCAGCCAGTCAGTCAGCAGCCAGCAATTTATATTGTTTTATTTTATTTTATTTTTTATCACAAACACGGTGCATAACTCTTCTCTAGCTCTGTAAAGGGGTAACAACGGGTCCTAGCTAGCCACACAAGTCTAGTCTGGTTTGTCTGTGCATCACATTGGCCCTGCCCTTATAAAAGTTTCCCACAATAAAAGCACAGCAAAGTGTAATAAAAAATTTAAAAAACCACAGTGAAAACATGGTAAAGCATAGAGAAGCATTCTAAAGCACAGAGAGGTATGGTCAGTATCAGCTATATCAATATCAATATCAATACCAGCTATATCAATATAATTACCAGCTATATCAGTATCATTACCAGCTATATCACTATCATTACCAGCTATATCTATATCAATACCAACTATATCTATATAAATACCAGCTATATCAACACCAGCTATATCTCTATCAATACCAGCAATATCAATATCAATAGCAGCTATACCAATATCATTACCAGCTACATCAATATCAATACCAGCTATAGCTATATCAATACCAACTATATCAATATAAGTACCAGCTATATCAACACCAGCTATATCAATATCATTACCAGCTATATATATATATATATATATATATATATATATATATATATATATATATATATATATATATATATATCAATACTAGCTATATCTATATCAATACCAGCTATAGCTATATCAATACCAGCTATATCAATATCAATACCAGCTATATCTATATCAATACCAGCTATATCAATATCAATACCAGCTATATCTATATCAATACCAGCTATATCTATATCAACACCAGCTATATCTCTATCAATACCAGCTATATCAATATCATTACCAGATATATCAACACCAGCTATATCAATATCAATACCAGCTATATCTATATCAATACCAGCTATATCTATATCAATACCAGCTATAACTATATCAATACCAGCTATATCAATATAAGTACCAGCTATATCAATATCATTACCAGCTATATCACTATCAATATCAGCTATATCAATATCAATACCAGCTTTGTCAATATCATTACCAGCTATATCAATATCAGTACCAGCTATATCTATATCAATACCAACTATATCAATATCATTACCAGCTATATCACTATCAATACCAGCTATATCAATATCAATACCAGCTTTGTCAATATCATTAATAGCTATATCAATATCAGTACCAGCTATATCTATGTCAATACCAACTATATCAATATCATTACCAGCTATATCAATATCAATACCAGCTATATCAATATCAATACCAGCTTGATCAATATCATTAACAGCTATATCAATATCATTACCAGCTATATCTATATCAATACCAACTATATCTATAGCAATACCAGCTATATCTATATCAATATCATTACTAGCTATATCAATATCAATACCAGCTATATCACTATCATTACCAGCTATATCAATATCAGTATCATTTTATCAGTATCAGTCTGGGTGTGACTCTTACTTGGAGTCGCTGTCCGGGCCCCGGGTCAGCACGCTCTGCACCAGGCCGGTCAGGCTGGCTATCTGCTTCTCCATCGCTTCCATCCTCTCTCTGCACGCACAGGACAGTAGCGTTACAAAACTGGGACACGTATAGAGACACACACGTACACTGATACACACTGACACACACACACTGACACACACTGAGAGACACACACACACTGATACACACACCCACTCAGACACACACATACACTGATACACACTGACACACACTGATACACACACTGAGACACGCACACTGAGATACACACACATTGAGACACATACACACTAAGACACACCCACTGATACACACTGACACACACACACACACACACACTGACACACACACTGAGACACACTGAGAGACACACAAACACACACTGACACACACAGACACACACTGACACACACACACAGATGCACACTGAGACACACACTGAGAAACTCACAAAGACACGTAGTGACAGCGGGGCTCCTCACCTTGTCTCAGTCCGTTGGCAGGCAGGGGGACCCATACCCGAAGAGCTGAGCCTACCGCCTCCGCCCCTCCCCCTGACAGAGCCGGGGGATCCGAGGCGCTGCCGCTGCGGGACTTGGGGCTCTCCGCGAACACGGACGACGAGGCAGAGTCCTTCCTGAAAGACTGGCGGACCGGGGAGGCACGGCTGGGGGACCCAGAGTAAGGGGAGGAGGAGGGTCCCCCCTGTCCCTCAGCTGCACCCCGTCTGGTATCTTCTGGGGCGAGGAGGAGGAGTGGGGCACACGGAACCCCATCCCGATGGAGGAAGTGGGGGCATAGGTATCGGGGTACAGGGGACCCCCCGGCTTGTACAGGGTGTCCTCCAGCTCCCCCTGCAGGGCAGCGGCGGAGTAGGTGCTGAGGGAGCGCACCGAGCCCCTCCTGTACAGCCCGCTGGAGACAGGGTAGGTGAAGGGGTCTCCCATGGCAGCCAGGGACTGCGTGGAGGCGATGCTGAGCCGGCCCTCGTGCACCTGCCCGTAGGGGTCTGCGTACAGACCCTCACTCTTCAGCAGCACCCCCCGACCCGACAGCTCCTCGTCCGGCTTCACGTCCGGCGCCCAGGATGGCGCTGGGGGAGGGGAGATGCCTGCGGGGGCCCTGGCCTGAGGAGGAGGGATGGTGGTGATGCGGGTGCCGGAGTGGGAGGGACGGCGTAGGAGGGTGGCCTGCTGCTGCCGCCCCAGTGTAGGAGAGACGGGAGCGGGATGGGGAGGAGGAGGAGGGAGGGAGGAGGAAAGGTGAGGGAGGGAGAGGTGAGGGGAGGGAGAGGCTGTTGAGGCGTCGGTTTGGGGAGGATTCACGGGACGTGTACACAATCTCTCTCTGGAAGGAGGGATAGGAGGGAGGGAGAAGAGAAGGGAAGGGAGGGAGGAGAGGGGAGAGAAGGAAGGAGAAGAGCAAAGGGGGGAAGGACAAGGGGGGCAGAAAGAGGGGGGAGAGAGGGGAAAGAGAAGGAGAGGAGAAGAGGAGGAGCATGCAGGAGGAAGGAAGCAAAAAAGACAGTAGCTATTAAATTACACCTCATTGACTGTATTAAAAAATTAATGAAGAAACAAATAAGCAATATGAATTTGAAGGTTAAATTCACAATGTCATTTTGCCAAAAAGAGAAAAATCACTCCATTAAAGTATCTCGGAAATAAACAATTGGATATAACCCCCCCCCTCCTTTCTCCCTCTGTCCCCCTCCTCTCTCCCTCTCTCTCCTTGTTAGTATTCTGCCGGCCCACAGGCTCTGCTCTGTGCAGTTTACAATTTCTAATCAGCTAATCAGAGTGTTTATTACAGCACTGCTGGGTCCAGATCCATCCAAAATCCCTCCCCCCCTCCCTCACTCATCCCTTTTGCTTTCTAGTCTAAAGCTACTGCAGTGAAACATGCATCACACACTGTACGCCCCTGGCATGCATAATTAGACACATATAAGAATTGCACATGCACAGACACGCACGCACACACACACACATGCACACACATCCACACACAACCAACCATGCACACACACATGCACACACACACACACACACACACACACATGCACATGCACACACAACCACACATGAACACATGCATGCACACACAAGCACGCACAACCACACACGCACACACACAAACACACGTATGCACACACACACAAACAGTACTGTGCTTAATCAGCAGCACACAGAGATCAAAGAACAGAATAAATAAGACATATCTATTTGTTAACGTGGACTGAAGGAGGAGAAGCATTGGCAGGAGGTTCTAAGCAAACCCCAAAAACCAGAAAGGGAAAGCCGCCTCCCCTGTCCCTCACCCGCAGGTCCCCGTTGGCGAGGTGCGAGCCCGGGTACGAGGCGTACAGCGGCTCCTTGCGGAAGATCTTGATGACACTGCGGTCCTGGATGTCGCGCACATCCTCCAGCTCGTAGAAGACGTTGCGCGCCTCGTCCTTGATCAGGATGGCCGTGTTGGCGCTCTTCAGCATGCCCGTGGTCAGCTTCTGAGGGAACATGTGGACGATGAGGGCGTGGAGCGTGTCTGCGCTGCTCAGCTCGTGGGTGATGTGCACGCGCCTCGTCTCATCCCCGAATTGCAGGAACAGCACACCTGGGAGGAGGGGGTTGGGAGAATGAAACACGTTACACAGGTAAGTGTTGCTTAACTCTCCCTGATTACGAGGGACACAGTTCTCTGCTTCTCAACTGTCCCTGATTAATAGAGACACACAACATAGCTCTCCTTACCCCTCCTCTTCCACCCCCTCTCCCCTCCCTCCCTCCCTCTCTTACCCGGGCTCCTCAGCTTGGTCTGGCTGGTGGATCGGGAGAGCGGCAGGCTCTGTCGGAGCCGGTTCATTCGGTTGAATCCGATGGGAATGTCGGCCTCAGACATGGTCTCCAGGGATTCAGCTGAGGCGAAGGAGAGCTTACTGGCCTGGTCCGCCAGCCCAGACTGGGTGCTCTGGGAGTGCCTGGGGCTGCGGGCCTGCTGAAGAAACCAGCAGGATCACCATCAGTGACATCACACACATACAGAACCATCACACACAGGGAACCAGTGACATCACACACACAGGGCAACAGTGACAGTACACACACACAGGGCACCAGTGATATCACACACAAAGCGACATACACAGGGAACCAGTGACATCCCACAAACAGTGATGTTTTTTGTTTTTAAATTGTACACAAAAAGTTTAAAATCTTTTTTATTTTTATTAAAAATATATATATTTGATACTGCACCTAAGACTTCAATGCATTTTATGACACAAAATGTCCCCCTAATCCTGCATTATTATATGGTTTCCCCTTATATATATATATATATATATATATATATATATTTACACATAGCAAGTCTAGGTTTGTATATTTCATTAAAAAACATTGATAGATGAAATGGTAGCCGTATCAGTCCAGAGATGATAGACAAAGAGAAAGAGATGCCTTTTATTGGACTAACTAAACAATAATAAAAAACATTCAAATGATCCCATGGCTCTGCAGCAGAGCAGGAGTCCCAGGGCAGTGATGGATCGCTACCCAGGCACCGCGTAATGGTGGCCATTTATTCACTTCATTGTTTGTTGCTGCTCTTGAGAATAGACTGTTTTCAGACACTAGTGTCCATTTGCTTTAAGACTAAAAACAGCCCTGCTTTGTAACACTGTAAGTGCGACTAGAAGCACAGACACTCCCAACAACGTACACTAAACAACATCAGTACCACAATCAGATACAGGTTTTAATGCAAACACTGACATTTACAATAGAGCTTTTACTTTGTTAGGTAATATTTAATTTAAAACATGATTAGCAAAAATAAAAATACTTGTGAGATTGATCTTTAGGCTCTCAGAAATATTTTATCAACAGCTTTGATCTCCCTTATGCTGCACAACAATGCTTTACAATGCTTCCCTATGCTTTACAATGCTTGCCTATGCTTTACCATACCTCTCTGTGCTTTACAATGCTTGCCTATGCTTTACCATACCTCTCTGTGCTTTACAATGCTTCCTTATGCTTTACCAGACCTCTCTGTGCTTTACAATGCTTCCCTATGCTTTACCATACCTCTCTGTGCTTTACAATACTCCCCTATGCTTTACCACACCTCTCTGTGCTTTACAATGCTTCCCTATGCTTTACCAGACCTCTCTGTGCTTTACAATACTCCCCTGTGCTTTACCACACCTCTCTGTGCTTTACAATGCTTCCCTATGCTTTACCACACCTCTCTGTGCTTTACAATGCTTCCCTATGCTTTACCACACCTCTCTGTGCTTTACAATGCTTCCCTATGCTTTACCATACCTCTCTGTGCTTTACAATACTCCCCTATGCTTTACCACACCTCTCTGTGCTTTACAATGCTTCCCTATGCTTTACCACACCTCTCTGTGCTTCACAATGCTTCCCTATGCTTTACCATACCTCTCTGTGCTTTACAATGCTTCCCTATGCTTTACCTGACCTCTCTGTGCTTCACAATGCTTCCCTATGCTTTACCATACCTCTCTCTGCTTTGCTGTACTTTTTTACACTTTAGAATAGTTAAAACAGGCACCCACCTGGACTTGTATCATTGCTCAGTCCAAGCTGAAGTTGTGCTACTCAGCCCAGTGCTGTCTGTCTGTCTGTTTGTCTCTGTGTTTCTCACTCTCTGTCTGCCTGCTAGTCTGTCTGTCTGTCTGCCTGCTAGTCTGTCTGTCTGTCTGCCTCCCTCTCTCCCCGTCGGTCTGCCTGCGAGTTTGTCTATCTCTGTGTGTGTTGCTCACTCTCTGTCTACCTATGAGCTTGTCTGTCTGTCTGTCTTCTCTCTGTCTACCTCTGTCAGACTGTCTGCCTGGATGTCCATGCGTCTTAGACCCTCTCTCTCTGTCTGTCTGTCTGTCTGTGCTTGTCCTGCTATCTGTGATCTATGTGTGTTTCAGTCTGTGTGTCTCAGTCTGTGCCTCTTCTACTCTGATTTGCTCTGCTCTGTGGAGGGGTGTTGCCTATGAGCAGGGGAACAGCTGGGCACCCTGCATGTATTTGGGAACCCCCCTTCCCGATTCCACATTCCATCAGATTTCACAGCCATTACCCCGCTGCAGTCCTGACGTGCCGTTCCAGTGACAGTGATAATCACTCAGAAACACTTTTCCAGAATCTTGTCCAGAATATTTTGGTGGTCGCATTTTAATAGGATCAGCT
The DNA here is from genome assembly GCA_030684275.1 of Acipenser oxyrinchus oxyrinchus. Taxonomy (NCBI): domain Eukaryota; kingdom Metazoa; phylum Chordata; class Actinopteri; order Acipenseriformes; family Acipenseridae; genus Acipenser; species Acipenser oxyrinchus. Next base: position 22,528,456 of record CM060269.1, on the reverse strand, counting down.
ACAAAACGTATAAAAACATATAGACTAGCTTTTGACAGCATAAAAGTGTCTTCTTCAGGTGAGACGTGGAAATTGAAAGGCAAAGAAAATCCCTCTCGCAGTAAATCTGCACAGCGATTTTGCAGTTATCCCATGGTTATACTATATATTAGTTTACCATGTATTTTTCTATACCAGGGGTGTCCAGTCCTGGTCCTGGAGGGCCGGTGTCCCTCCTGGTTTTTCTTCCAACTGTGCCATAAATTACTTAATTTGAACAATAATTGTTAAAAATTGGTCCAATTAAGTAATTTAGGACACATTTGGAACAAAAACCAGAAGGGACACCGGCCCTCCAGGACCAGGATTGGACACCCGTGTTCTATACGCTTTATTGTACCTCTCTGTGCTTTATTATACTTTGCTGTGCTTTTACTATGGGAAACCTTTATAAAGGTGAGTTAACCCTGTTTCTTAATATGCGTTACCATACCTTTCTGTACTTCACAATGCTTGCCTGTGCTTCAATGTGCTTTCACTGTGCTTTGTTACACTTTGTTTTTACTAGGGGAAGTGTTTCTAAAGGTTGACCTGAATGCCAGCAGCACACTCACTCCCTGTGACTAACTCGGCACATAAATGGTATTTTCCACATGATTCAACAAAACCAAAAAACACAAAAACACCAAACAGAGCAACAGAACATCTGCCCCATTAGGTACAGGGATTACTGGGAGCTTCACTGGGAGATTTTCAAACTATGCAGAACTCCACCTAGAGAGAGAATGGCCTGACGCCCACATCCCTTTCCATCAGGTTTTTTTATGTAATGTTTATAATGATTAATGATTCAGCTTTTTATGTGAACAGTGAAATGTTATTTCTATATATATATATATATATATATATATATATATATATATATATATATATATATATATATATATATATCGTCTGTGAGTGACTGATCGTGTGTGTGAGACTGTGTGAGTGACAGTGTGTGTATGAGACTGTGAGAAAGTTGTGAAAGAGTGAGACTGTGTGTGAGAGTGAGACTCAGTGCGAGAGAGAATGTGTGAGAGCGTGTGAGGCTGTGTGTGTGAGTGTAATTGCTTTGGCAACACTGTGGAAAATAAGTCATGCCAATAAAGCACTTTGAATTGAAAATTGAATTGAGTGAGAGTGTGAGACTGTGTGTGTGTGTGAGAGAAAGAGGGGAGAGTGAGGGGGAGCAGGGAGCAGACGTGTACCCTCCCTAGGTGCATATGCAGGGTCTAATTAAAGTATAACAGTAATTAAATGAGCTGCAGCTCAAACAGTGTGATGAGATTATCAGCATGGCGGAGAGACAGTGAAGGAGAGGACAGATTGAGATATTAGAGGAGACGAGCACTTTATACAGCTGGACTCCCCCCTCCATCCATCCCTCTATGATGGAAACTTGTATAAGGGAGGTACGTCCCTTATACAAGTCAGTCAGTCGGGATTGTGTGTGAATGTGTGTGTGTGTGTGTGTGTGTGTGTGTGTGTGTGTGTGTGTGTGTGTGTGTGTTGTGTCAGCTAATCCAATATCCTGCCCTCCTGCAGTAAACAAACTCTCTAATCCAGGCGCTGCGTTGTTGACTATTGATTTGTACTGCCTGTGCGTAAGTGAACAACAAACAAAAGGCTCTTTCTTTATTTCTTTCTTTCTTCCTTCCGTCCTCTCTTTCGGTCTCCACCCCATCTCGCTCTCTCTCGCTCTCTCTCTCTCTCTCACACACACACACACACACACACACACACACACGTTTATAGCATTTGTGATGACTTTGCGTTGGCTCCCAGAACATGCACACACAACGCAACATGCAGTACTCACCTTAAAACTCCAGTAGTTGGGCTGCTGCTGTAAAAAGAGAGAGAGCGAGAGAGAGAAAGAGAATGCTACATTTCAGAAGCATAGGAAAGAAAACTCAACTCAAAAGACCAGTGAATCCACAGTGTAATGAATTGGCATCCCAGCCCGTTGAACGAATGGAGAGATGAGGGCGCAAACCGCAAACCATGCGGTTCAAAGAGGGACGTTTTATCATTCAGCTGAAGAGCGGGCTCAGGAGTGGAGAGGTCAGTACATGTCTTACGCTGATGTCGGTGTTATTAACTCCTCAGCTGCCAGGAGATTCGTTACGCTATGAGAATGTACTCCCTGACCGAAAGCCTTAATCACTGTGCTGACTGGCCAGGCTGGACTGCACGAGCAGTTATAGAGCATGTAACCTCCTCCTCCTCTCACTGAAATCACTCAATAAGTTACCCTCAGGGTCGTCAGTGGCTGTAAATCACAAGCCGCAGTTTCTTCTCAATTATAATCTGACCTTACTGAAAGTTTGCCATAGTATTTTAGCACAGCATTTTTGCAGTTTCCCCCCATGTTTTTCCCATGATTATACCATGCATTTACCATTGTTTACCCTGGTTTGCCATGTTTGTTATTACACTTTATCACACCTCTCTGTGCTTTACAATGCTTGCCTATGCTTTACCATGCTTTCACTGTGCTATATTACACTTTGCTATGCTTTTACCATAGAAAGTTGTATACAGAATGTTTCCACACACACACATCATGAAGCAGTAAAAAAAACGCTTTGACAATAAATCACATTACCTGCAGTTTTCATTCTGCAGCCCTGGTTTAGTTTGCCATTGCTGCGGTGTGCAGGCGTTTCAAACAGGAGTTCGCTAGTTACTGTTGCTAGTGCATATTTCTGTTACTGAGCATTCTTAGTGACCTTTGAGCAAGCACAGGGCTATATAGTCGACTCAAAGCACCTCTCTCTGAATCAATGACTCACACCTCCACTGCAAAATGCACACAGCTCTTCCCCTATACAAGTTTCTCACAGTAAAAAGCACAGCACAGTGTAATAAAGCACAGTGGAAGCATGGTAAAGCACAGATAAGCATTGTAAAGCACAGAGAGAAAAGTCAGAAACAAGCAAAACAAATCAGATATTAGTCACAGATGGGGAGGACTGAGTGACGCATCACGAATATTACTAGATACTGACTGAGTGACTGAGTGACTGACTGACTCTCGATTAGGTAATCAATTAGGCGCAGTGGAGTGGAGCTGCTGTGAGCCCCCCCCCCCGCCTCGTGCAGATTCTACTGAGACAAGTCTGCCTGCAGTCCTACAGGTGAATCAATAATAATAATAATAATAATAATAATAATAATAATAATAATAATAATAATAATAATTATTATAGAAACAAAAACAATAGCTAAAATAATAATAATGATAAAACCAAGCACTCAATAATAATAACAAGAGCTGTATTATTATTATTATTATTATTATTATTATTATTAGTAGTAGTAGTAGTAGTAGTAGTAGTAGTAGTAGTAGTGGTAGTAGTAGTAGTAGTAGTAGTAGTAGTGGTAGTAGTAGTAGTGGTAGTAGTAGTGGTAGTAGTAATAGTAACAACATAGCCATGTTGTATTGAATTGCACTGCAGCACACTTCAGCTGAGCCCAGCACACACAGGGCAGTCCAGGCTATCAGTACCTGTAGCTACTCCAGAATCCCTCTACCTACCCCTAGCCCCCTCCCTTATCCCCTTCACCTGTCCTCCCCTCCCCTCCCCTACCCCTTAACCTGCCTTCCCGCTCCCGTCCCCCAACCCTACACCTGCCCTCCCCTCCCCTACACCTGCCCCCTCCCCCTACACCTGTCCTCCCCTCCCCTGCCTCCTTCCTTCACCTGCCCTCCCCCCTCTCCTCAAACACCAACACCACACATTCAAGGCTGCGTCACTCTTTTTAAGGTATCCCAAATCTGGCTCACCTGCTGGGCTTTGTGGTTTCAGTGCCTGGAATGGTCCACTTTAAAAATACTCCTTTTTGTTTTCCTCAGTGTAAATAACAATATCAGCAGCAGCAGCAGCAGCTACGGCAGGGTCTGAGCCGCCTGCAATTCCAGGGACCCTGACGATTCTTCAATCGCATTGCTCTGCCTCCCTCTCTCTGCCTCTCTCTCTCTCTCTTCTCTCTCTCTCTCTCTCTCCCTCCCTCTCTCTCTCTCTCCCTCTCTCCCTCCCTCCCTCTCTCTCTCTCTCTCTCTCTCTCTCTCTCTCTCTCTCTCTCTCTCTCTCTCTCTCAGCTCCAAGTATCAGGTAATTATCGATCTTATGATTTTTCTTGTGATGATTTTTTTTTTTTTAGTTTCATTGGGATTTCATTAATGTCACTGATTCCGTTCACACTATCTATCTCCTGCCCACTCCTCCTTGCCCAGCGGTGTCAAACGGAGGCTGTTAAAAGCAGCATTGCATTCCTCAAGGTATTGTTGTCCCTTACTCTCGCTCTCTCTCTCTGTACCTTCATTACATGCCTCTGCTCTCCCTCCCCCTCTCTCTCTCTCTCTCTCTCTATCAATCCTGACCTTTGCAAGCTGATAGCATTGATTTCCTTATAAGGCACTAGGTTGCCTTGACAACCCAGGACTCCACCTGTCTCTCTCTCTCTCTCTCTCTCTCTCTCTCTCTGAATCTGCAGCGCTTTTGTGTGGCAGAGTGAAGGACTGTGCTGTTCATGCACGGAGAGAGAGACAGAGAGAGAGACAGACATACAGAGATAGAGAGGGAGGAAGGGAGAGAGAGGGAGGAAAGGAGAGAGAGGGGGAGAGACAGAGGGAGAGAGAGGAAGGGAGAGGGGGAGAAAGGGATGTGCTTTTGTGTGGCTATAGCAGACTGGACTGTATACACTGACAGAATGAGAGAGGGACAGAGAGATGTAGTCACCTGCTCTACCCTCTAAAAGCACAGCAAAGTGTAATACAGAAAAAGCATAGGCGAGCATTGTAAATCATTTTAATAAACATGGCAAACCAGGGTGAGCTATGGTAAATGGTATAACCATTGCAAAATCATGGGTGGGGTGAACCACAAAAATACTGTGCAAACAGGTACTGCGGTAAACGTTTCTTAGGGCCCCCCCTCCCTCAGTGTGCACCCTCACCCTTCACCCTCCTCCCCTCACCCCCTCAGTCAGTTACCTGCTCTCGCACCCTGTCCTGCTGGCCCCTCATGCCCCCTGCTGGCGCGTGCTGTGCGTGCTGCGGCGAGCCCTGGTGCGGGAGGGAGGGCAAGGAGTGGTGGGGGAGTGGTGGGGGGGGTACTTGTTCTTCAGGTGGTCGAGGAATGCGTCTCTCTTGGGCAGGCCGCTGAGCGCCTCCAGGCTCTGGGCCGCGATGACCGTGTGCCGTCGCTCGGACGTGTGCACCAGCCCCACGTTGGAGAAGCGCCGCGCCGCCCCCCCGTTCCCCAGCGTCCGGAACTCCCGCGGGTACTCGGCGTCATCCGTCGAGATCATGTGTGCGCCGTGACGCTCAGGGTCTGCGCGGGACACACGTGCCAGGGACATGCGTTAGACACGCACACGCAGGGAGGAGAAAAACAATGAATATAGAGTATCAGACACAGAGCCGTGGGCAATACCAAAAGAATACTGTATAGGGTGCAATAGAATACTGTATAGGGTGCTATACGACACATATACTGTAGAATATTGTATAGGGTGCTGTGCAATTACTACTGATATCCACTCCACAAGTGGGCTTATGGTCGCTCTGAACTTGAGTGGGTGAAAATCAGCTTGAATCTCACACAGCACCCTGCACTAGATTTATTATAATGTATCATTAAATAAGAATTACACAGTGTAACTATTTCTATTAGCATTTTCATTCATGCAAGATATAAATCTTGTATAAATACAACCTTTCATATAACCTGTTTAGATAGATATAAGATATATCCTGTATATATATATATATATATATATACAGTACTGTGCAAAAGTTTTAGGCAGGTGTGAAAAAATGCTGTAAAGTAAGAATGCTTTCAAAAATAGACATGTTAATAGATTATATTTATCAATTAACTAAATGAAAAGTGAGTGAACAGAAGAAAAATCTGAATCAAATCCATATTTGGTGTGACCACCCTTTGCCTTCAAAACAGCATCAAGCATCAATTCTTCTAGGTACACTTGCACACAGTTTTTGAAGGAACTTCGGCAGGTAGGTTGGCCCAAACATCTTGGAGAACTAACCACAGTTCTTCTGTGGATTTAGGCAGCCTCAGTTGCTTCTCTCTCTTCATGTAATCCCAGACAGACTTCGATGATGTTGAGATCAGGGCTCTGTGGGGCCATACCATCACTTCCAGGACTCCTTGTTCTTCTTTACGCTGAAGATAGTTCTTAATGACTTTCGCTGTATGATTGGGGTCGTTGTCATGCTGCAGAATAAATTTGGGGCCAATCAGATGCCTCCCTGATGGTATTGCATGATGGATAAGTATCTGCCTGTACTTCTCAGCATTGAGGAGACCATTAATTCTGACCAAATCCCCAACTCCATTTGCAGAAATGCAGCCCCAAACTTGCAAGGAACCTCCACCATGCTTCACTGTTGCCTGCAGACACTCATTCGTGTACCGCTCTCCAGCCCTTCGGCGAACAAACTGCCTTCTGCTACAGCCAAATATTTCAAATTTTGACTCATCAGTCCAGAGCACCTGCTGCCATTTTTCTGCACCCCAGTTCCTGTGTTTTCATGCATAGTTGAGTCGCTTGGCCTTGTTTCCACGCCGGAGGTATGGCTTTTTGGCCGCAAGTCTTCCATGAAGGCCACTTCTGACCAGACTTCTCCGGACAGTAGATGGGTGTACCAGGGTCCCACTGTTTTCTGCCAGTTCTGAGCTGATGGCACTGCTGGACATCTTCCGATTGCGAAGGGAAGTAAGCATGATGTGTCTTTCATCTGCTGCAGTAAGTTTCCTTGGCCGACCACTCGTCTACGGGTCCTCAGCGTTGCCCGTTTCTTTGTGCTTCTTCAAAGAGCTTGGACAGCACATCTGGAAACCCCTGTCTGCCTTGAAATTTCTGCCTGGGAGAGACCTTGCTGATGCAGTATAACTACCTTGTGTCTTGTTGCTGTGCTCAGTCTTGCCATGGTGTATGACTTTTGACAGTAAACTGTCTTCAGCAACCTCACTTTGTTAGCTGAGTTTGGCTGTTCCTCACCCAGTTTTATTCCTCCTACACAGCTGTTTCTGTTTCAGTTAATGATTGTGTTTCAACCTACATATTGAATTGATGATCATTAGCACCTGCTTGGTATAATTGTTTAATCATACACCTGACTATATGCCTACAAAATCCCTGACTTTGTGCAAGTGTACCTAGAAGAATTGATGCTGTTTTGAAGGCAAAGGGTGGTCACACCAAATATGGATTTGATTTAGAGTTTTCTTCTATTCACTCACTTTGCATTTAGTTAATTGATAAATATAATCTATTAACATGTCTATTTTTGAAAGCATTCTTACTTCACAGCATTTTTTCACACCTGCCTAAAACTTTTGCACAGTACTGTAGATATATATATATATATATATATATATGGGGTGAGAGGGGGGGCCGAACAGGATGTGATGTTAACAGCATCAATACGTGTGCCTGAGGCACCAGCTACAGTGTGACAGACAGACAGACAGACAGACAGACAGACAGACTCAGACAGACAGCAATCAAACTTATCTAGACAGCAGAGGGGAAGAGTTCATGCAAGCAGACCAGTGAGTGAGCAGTTCAGGTGCTTCAGCTAACTCACAGCGCCCTCTAGCAGAGAGATGGGGTACTGCACCCCAGATTGTGATACCTTTAATTAGGCCCTCCTGAGTTCTCAATATAATAATAATAATAATAATAATAATAATAATAATATCAGATTGCATTATGTCTTTCTAGTCATGTTATATAATATAGCAATATACTATTAAATACATTAAAATGCAAAAAAGAATAATACAAAACATAAATAACTGCAATAGAATTTCCACATGGTCAGATGAAAATGAACAATATTACACACACAGAGCTATAACTCTGTGTCCTGATCAAACACAGCATCATGAAGCCAAGCATCATTGAATTGCCACATGCTTAATTAAGTACCGCAGACCCCCTAAAATACTCAGAGGCTGCGGACCCCTCGTTGTAAGGGAGCTGCTGTCGTCCCAGCAGGGGTCCAGTCTAAACACCTTCACAAAGATCAAGCAATTCTCTTTGATAGAGCGTCTACTGACACCTGATCACTGTATACAAGTCGGCTCCTCGATACAGTGATACCCTCAGGTAAGCTGCGTACCTGCCGTTTTTACACATTATAAAATCCGAAATACGCATAGCAACTTTGCTGCATAGCTGGTCTGCCTCCCCTCCTGCCTCCCCTAAAACCTCCACTAACAACTACATCTCCCAGAATGCAATGTCTTTTTGTTACTAGGAAACTGTACACGAGAAAAACCAACCCAACAAACAGTATCCAATCTCTGGCTAGCCCTGCTGTCTTTGCAGCCAATCACAGTAAGAATAAGAATAATTCGAAGCTAGCCAGGCTGAAGCGTGAACACTCCAGTCCAGCTACAAATCCAACTGGATCCATCGTCAGTGGCAACCGCTCATAAAAGGTGCCTATAATATGAAACAAACTTATTAGTGCATTTCCTTATTGTATTTATCTGCATGGCTTTATATTGAAGTTTTAACGTGTTCACTGAGTTTAAGAATTTCATGTTAAAATATAAGCATCGTAATTAATTTGCAGTCAGTGTGATACCTCGTAGAACACACACGTGGCTGTACAGGAGTTCAAAGTAACATTGCAGTTAAAATGGAAGGCTCTTTTTTAATGCCTACTCCATTACTAAGGTAATGTTGCATTTCCACCCCCTGAAAGTACATTTTACTCTCTCAGTGTTAAAATTAGAGGGTAAGATACCCCCAGACCCAAAACCCTATCTGGAGTGCTGAATACCCTGATATTTCGCTCTCTGACTCACACATTGAAAAGTAAGATTAAAACAGAGAATTAGAGAACGGACCTTTATACAGTAAAGTCTACCTAAAATTTATTGTCAACATGGCAATTGTGAATTAACCAATTGAGTGAATTATGGAATGGTGAAATGCAGAGGTAGTGTTGTATGTTTATATTGACACACTCATTATCTCACACTCACTCTCTCACTCACAATCTCACTCACTATCTAACTTTCTCACGCTCACAATCTCACAGCTCTATGTAGCTCTGTGCAGCTCTATGCAGTAGCTAGCTCTGTCTAGCTCTGTACAGCTCAGTGCAGGTCTGTGCAGCTGCGTAGCTCTGTTCAGCTCTGTGTAGCTCTCTGTATCTCTGTGCAGCTCTCTGTAGCTATGTGCAGCTCTGTGTAGCTCTCTGTAGCTCTGTGCAGCTCTGTGTAGCTCTCTGTATCTCTGTGCAGCTCTATAGCTCTGTGCAGCTCTCTGTATCTCTGTGCAGCTCTATAGCTCTGTGCAGCTCTGTGTAGCTCTGTGCAGCTCTCTATATCTCTGTGCAGCTCTATAGCTCTGTGCAGCTCTCTATATCTCTGTGCAGCTCTATAGCTCTGTGCAGCTCTCTGCAGCTGTGTAGCTCTGTGCAGCTCTATAGCTCTGTGCAGCTCTCTGTATCTCTGTGCAGCTCTATAGCTCTGTGCAGCTCTCTGTATCTCTGTGCAGCTCTATAGCTCTCTGCAGCTCTGTGTAGTTCTGTGCAGCTCTCTGCAGCTCACTGTGCAGCTGTGTGTAGCTCTGTGCAGCTCTATAGCTCTGTGCAGCTCTGTGCAGCTGTGTGTAGCTCTGTGCAGCTCTGTGTAGCTCTCTGCAGCACTATAGCTCTGTGCAGCTCTGTGCAGCTGTGTGTAGCTCTGTGCCGCTCTATAGCTCTGTGCAGCTCTCTACAACTCGCTGCTCCCTTGGCCCTCCTTCATTATTGCATCACACTCGTTAACTTCACCATTACTGCGCTTCTCCTGTTAATTAGGAGCCAAGTGCCCCCCTCTACAAACACACATTAAAATAAGCCTCATACGCTCTGACACACTCACACCGAGACACACGAGGGATGGAAATAAGACTCCTATTGCACAGCAGTTTCACGCATTCCATGTTTTACTATGAGCATGATTAGCCCCATTGTATAGGTAACAAGCTCAGGTGTGTCTTATTAAACTCATAGTAAAAACCAGGAATGGATCAAACCGCTATGCAAAGGGAACCTTATTTCCATCCCTGTACGCACACACACACACACACACACACACACACACACACAATACCAGAGACAAGGGCACACTGCCAATCAATCTAGCAGCCTTTATTTTTTTTTCAACAGAAAATGCAAGAGCAGCGACTCTGCTGGATAAACAGTGCTCTATTCACAGAGACACACACAGGATTGAGACAAAGCCACCAATTAATACCCTGGCAACCAAATCCACACGGAAACACCAGCCAGAGGAATTATGAGATGGTGAAGAGGTGGGAGGGTGAAACATAAATTCACCCTGCCAAACATACAGACACACACACTCTCACTGACACACACACAGGCAGACACTCTCTCTCTCTCTGTTGCTCAGTGTCTCTCAGGGTAATGTAAACACACTGTGTCTCTAATGGGAGCTGTGCAAGAGAAAAGGGAGAGGGGGAGGCAGGAGAGAAAGAGGATGAGAGAGAGGCTGGAGACAAGAGCAGAATACACACTGCTAATTACACAGACCTGCGTCTTAAATACAGAAGACAAGAGGAAAGAAAGAGCATCGCGGAGAGGGAGAAAGATGGAGGGAGAGGAATTAAAGGGAGAGAAGAAGGGAGGGAGGGAGATAGCACAAGAGGGAGAAAAAAATGGTAATGGTCTCGCTGCAATCAGTAATGGTCTCACTACAGCACAGGAAGTGTAATTATGGCTTCTAAAGCGGATCTCAAATTACATTTTTCTTTTACTAAAAAATTAATATTTGCCATCAAAATGTTGTCAAAACAACAAATGGACTGGACACTGGCACACCACCACAGATTTCCAGCAGCAGCCAAGAGGTTAAAAATACTTTTATCCCACCGCTACACCCCCCCTTCCACTCCCCCATGGGGGGGCTCAGCGTGTCCTTGAACCAGGCATTTCTTCAATCGCGGCCGAACACCGAACAGCTTTCTGTTGCTTTTCTCCTCCTGGAAAATCAATATGCCTGGATTTGAAGATCCAGAGACACACAGAGCAAACACACAACCCAGAGAGACAGCAAACATGCAACACTCAAGCCGTCTCTACGCCACCAGTCTTAAAGACAGGCAGAGCAGGGGACTGGGCAGAAGGAGGAGGGAGGGCTGTTTCATTGATTTCTATCCTGCAGTCTCCTTTAACTCAGCATTATCAATCTATTGAACCCGCTGGTAGATGTCTACACCCCCCCCCCCTCCAAAACCACCATTTTGAAATAAGAAATGCCGTTTTACACCATCTGCAGTTCAATACATTTCCAAGTATTTCACAATGTGTCTTTCCTGGCGCTCTCTTCCCTCACAAATAACTAGAAAAAGAGGGATGGTGGGAGAGGGAGAGGAAAAGAGAGGGACAGAGGGAGAGGGAGAGAAAAAGGAAAGGAGGCAGAGAGAAAGAGAGAGAGGGAGGGAAGGGGAGGGTGGTTGGAAGAGAGAAAGGGAGGATGTTAGAGAGAGAGATGGAAAGAGGATGGAAGAGAGACAGAGAGAGAGGGACAATATATTCTATGAGAAGAAGTCTTTCTCATTGAGCACACACTGAGATAGACTTTGAACTGCAGGTTTTTGCACAGTGTAGCACCCGGACACACACCCAGGCAGACAGACTCCCTCCTAATTAACACAGTGGCTGTCTGGAAGTCTGCCTGACACTTGTGCAGATAGATCACAGTATTGCACAGTCATGCGGGAGGGTGAGTAGGGGTGGGTTGGGGGCTGTCAATGGCAGCACAGCGCTACACTAATTGAGCACTAAGAACTTCTAAAAAAAGAAAACTCAAAGGCAAAACGCTCTGTGCAAATCCGTGCTTCATTTTTCAGCTGCACAACATCACATGATTGAATATTCCTGAAGCTGAGACTTATTAAACAGGGAGGAGGAGGGAGACGGGAGGGTTAATATGTCTTATTGCAATTAATAGACCAATTTATATTACACATTATTCTTTTGGAATAGAATTGCTTGACTGGTTTCCAGCATCCATATATCTATCTATCTATCTATCTATCTATCTATCTATAAACACACATTATACATAATTAACAGTTTGCTGTTTTATATATGAACTGTTAATCCATTAATACGTTTCATATAACATTAAAAATGTAAACTTTATAATCATCTTTATCCTAAGATGAATTATTGCAGGTTAATGAGATCTGGTTTCTGGTTCTTGAATCTTTAACTCTTCTGCTATGATTTAATGATCTCTGGTTTCATTTCTGTTTTGAGAAGCCTGTTTGGATTAATGAATCTTTCTCCTCGCTTGCAGTTTCACCATCAGTGCACCGGAATATTTTAATACATCTAACAGAAACTTAGTAATAAATGACATACATTTTGATTGGAAGTCTTTCTCAGTGTCTTCAATAGAAACACTAAAACAAACTAAATAAATTCAATGACAAAGTTTCAGATAGAAGTCTTGCTCAATGTCCTCAGTGAAAAACTACTACCTTATGAAAGTTTACCGTGGTATTTTTTTTATTTTTTATTTTATTTAGTAGTCACCAATTATTTTTATTGTTTTCTCCACAATTTAGTAATGTCCAATTTATTTTTAGGCTTAGCTCACCGCTACCACCCCTGCGCTGACTCGGGAGGGGCGAAGACGAACACACGGTCCGCCGAAGCATGTGCCGTTAGCTGCCCGCTTTTTTACACACTGCAGACTCACCATGCAGTCCCCCAGAGCTACAGCGTCGGAGGACAACACAGCCCTGGGCAGCTTACAGGCAAGCCTGCAGGCGCCTGGCCAGACCACAGGGGTCGCTGGTGAGCCAGGGACACCCTGGCCGACCAAGCCCTCCCTCCCCCGGGCGGCACTCGGCCAATTGTGCGCCACCCCCTGGGAGCTCCCATCCACGGTCGGCAGTGGAATAGCCTGGACTCGAACCGGCGACGTCCAGGCTAAAGAGCGCATCCTGCACCCCACGTGGAGCACCTTTACTGGATGTGCCACTCGGGAGCATTACCATGGTAATTTTGCTCAGTATTGCATGTCTCATGCTGTGCAACAACATGCAGTACAGTGTAGCAATGCAGGATTTGACAATGCTGTGCAACAACAGCCTGTTATATTGTGCAGAAAACAAACAAGCAGTGGTACTGCAAAACAAGGTCTACTACTGTGTAACAATGCACAGCACAGAGCAGCAGGTAGCACGACTGAGGTGGAGGCCAGGGCAGTACTTGTTCTTCATGGATTGTGATCTCTCCCCCCCCCCCCTCTCTCTCTCCCCCTCCTTCTCTCCTCTCTCTTGCTCTCTCCTCATCCCCTGGCTGATCGGTATTCAAGGTCTCTCTCACATTTTCTAATTTCCATAACCGCTAGTAAGCAGAACCAGTGGGCCGTGTCACACAGAAAGAGGGAGGGAGAAGGGAGAGAGTGGGGGAGAGGGATGGAGTGGCAGGCGGGAGGGGGGGCACTGTGTGTGTATGACATTCAAACGACACGCGGCGCTCAAACCAGGCAAATCACTTTTGGCCCCTGTGGGACACCGTACTGCTGCAGAACACGGCTGGAAACTGTTGACTGCAGCAAAAAAAAAAAAAAGACCCAAATACTGCAACAATGCTTAATAATATGCAACAACCTGCGACACTGCAATGCAATACTGTGCCACAACACTGCTATCCATTGGTGGTGTCTTAAAATTCATGAATGAATTAATGTTTGTGTTGGAGTCCAGCATTATTGCTCGCTTTAATTCGACACGCACGCTTGCTGTACAAACTGTCAGTAATTACTTCAGAACCACAGGCTTGCATTGTAAAGCATTAGCTTGTGGTTTTACTGCAATTTTCCTTGAGTGCTAATGTTGTCTAATTTTCCTTGTAAAAATAGTTTACAAACTAGCTGAGTTTAGAGATATTAAAACAAACGTAATAAATTAAATGACAAACGTTTTGACTAGAAGTCTTTCTCAGTGTCTTCAATAGAAACATTGAAAGTTAATACATTCAGTGACTAACGTTTCAACTGGAAGTCTTTTTCAATGTCTTCAATGTAAATTCAGGCAAACGTTTCGACTTGAAGTCTTTGCTGTGCTTTAAAAAAGCCCTATACGGTTTCACATTGCTATTCGGTCGTAGTTATTTCAGAAATAAGTGTTAGAAACACTAAAATAGAAACACTCTGTGAAACTGACAGGGAGGGAGAGCGAGGGAGAGAGAGAGAGGGAGAGACAGAGGGAAAGAGAGATGGAGGGAGAGAGAGGGAGCGAGAGAGAGATGGAGGGAGAGAGAGGGAGGGAGCGAGAGGGAGGGAGAGAGAGAGGGAGAGCGAGAGGGAGAGAGACAGAGAAAGTACACTAGCCCCATCTTGTTCACCAGGAGCTATTCATCACAATGAGATTCATTTCAGAACCTCCGGATAAAAATAAATGATAAAAAAAAAAAATGTAATCCCAGAACAGAGCTTTTGATGAACGACTTCCTATTTCTCCATCGTCCCTCTCCCTCTCTTCCCCTGTCTGTCTTTCCCTTTCTCCCTCTTCATCCATCTCCCTCTCTTCCCCTCTGTCTCTCTTTCCCTTTCTCCCTCTCCCATCTCCCTCTCCATCTTTCTCTCCCTCTCGTCCCCTCTGTCTCTTTCCCTCTCCCTCCATCTCCCTCTCTTCCCCTCAGTCTCTTTCCCTTTTTCCTCTCCTCCATCTCCCTCTCCCCTCACTCCCTATCTTTCCTTCAGTCTCTCTTTCCCTTTCTCCCTCTCCCTCTCTCTTAGTACCCCCTCCCTCCCACTCTATTAAACAGTACCCCCCTCCCTCCCTCTACATTAAACAGTACCCCCTCCCTCCCTCTACATTAAACAGTACCCCCTCCCTCCCTCTACATTAAACAGTACCCCCTCCCTCTATATTAAACAGTACCCCTCCCTCCTTCTATATTAAACAGTACCCCCCCTCCTATATATTAAACAGAATCCCTCCCTCCATCCCTCTTTGTTTTCCCTCTGTAGTGTGACGTGTTCACTGTTTGTCCCTCAGGCTATGACAGGTCACCACGTATTGACGTACTCTCCCTCCCTCTCCTTCACTCCCTATCTTTCCTTCAGTCTCTCTTTCCCTTTCTCCCTCTCTCTTAGTACCCCTCCCTCCCTCTCCTATTAAACAGTACCCCCTCCCTCCCTCTACATTAAACAGTACCCCCCTCCCTCCCTCTACATTAAACAGTACCCCCTCCCTCCCTCTCTATTAAACAGTACCCCCCTCCCTCCTCTACATTAAACAGTACCCCCTCCCTCCCTCTACTATTAAACAGTACCCCCCTCCCTCCCTCTACATTAAACAGTACCCCCCCTCCCTCTACATTAAACAGTACCCCCTCCCTCCCTCTACATTAAACAGTACCCCCTCCCTCCCTCTACATTAAACAGTACCCACTCCCTCCCTCTACATTAAACAGTACCCCCCTCCCTCCCTCTACATTAAACAGTACCCCCTCCCTCCCTCTATATTAAACAGTACCCCCCTCCCTCCCTCTACATTAAACAGTACCCCCCTCCCTCCCTCTACATTAAACAGTACCCCCCTCCCTCCCTCTACATTAAACAGTACCCCCTCCCTCCCTCTACATTAAACAGTACCCCCTCCCTCCCTCTACATTAAACAGTACCCACTCCCTCCCTCTACATTAAACAGTACCCCCTCCCTCCCTCTACATTAAACAGTACCCCTCCCTCCCTCTACATTAAACAGTACCCCCTCCCTCCCTCTACATTAAACAGTACCCCCTCCCTCCCTCTACATTAAACAGTACCCCTCCCTCCCTCTACATTAAACAGTACCCCTCCCTCCCTCTACATTAAACAGTACCCCTCCCTCCCTCTATATTAAACAGTACCCCTCCCTCCCTCTACATTAAACAGTACCCCTCCTCTACATTAAACAGTGCCCCTCCCTCCCTCTACATTAAACAGTACCCCCTCCCTCCCTCTACATTAAACAGTACCCCCCTCCTCCTCTACATTAAACAGTACCCACTCCCTCCCTCTACATTAAACAGTACCCCCTCCTCCTCTACATTAAACAGTACCCTCCCTCCCTCTACATTAAACAGTACCCCTCCCTCCCTCTACATTAAACAGTACCCACTCCTCCCTCTACATTAAACAGTACCCCCTCCCTCCCTCTACATTAAACAGTACCCCTCCCTCCCTCTACATTAAACAGTACCCCCTCCCTCCCTCTACATTAAACAGTGCCCCCCTCCCTCCCTCTACATTAAACAGTACCCCTCCCCCTCTCTATATATTAAACAGAATCCCTCCCTCCGTCCCTCTTTCTTTTCCCTCTGTAGTGTGACGTGTTCACTGTTTGTCCCTCAGGCTATGACAGGTCACCACGTATTGACGTACTCTCCCTCCCTCTCCCTCTCCCTCTCTTCTCCTCTCTCAGTCTCTCTTTCCCTTTCTCTCTCTGCCTTACTCCTCTCTCCTCTCTCTCCTTTTAAAGCTACAGAGAGTACTGGTAAACGTCAAACTTTTTTCAGTGTCTTCAATGTAAATGTAATGACTAACATTTGCAGGAGAAAGACTTCTAGTCGAAACGTTTAGCATTGAACTAAAAACAATTCTTTTAAACTTTCTAAATGTACCACTAATGAGTGTTTAGATAAAACGTGTGTGTGTGTGTGTGTGTGTGTGTGTGTGTGTGTCAGAGTGTGCATGTCTGAGAGTGTGTGTGCATGTCTGAGTGTGTGTGTGTGAGAGAGAGAGTGTGAGTGTTTGAGTGTGTCAGGGTGTTTGTGAGATTCAATTCAGTCTTGGACCTGTAATACAGCACAACAAACTAAGCAGATTGATTACAGCAAGACCGTAGTTGATTGTATTTCATTCTCTTGCACTCTTTCTGTGACCCCCTGACACAGCAAACAGGGCCAGATAATGAAACCCACTCTCAACTTGATCAGGAGACACCCAACCCGTCAATTACAGAGCAATATAGAGCTTCTTCTTGTAACAAAAGATAAACAGACTCCTTCCAAATTTCAAAGACGCCAGATTCTCCTAAATCCCGTTAGTCATAATCAATCTGGCTTCTCTTAACTTGATACAGAGATTTAGATTTTGACAGAGAGAGCTGTGTTTGCGTGTTACGCTGGACAGATTCAATTTTCGATTTGGTTTTAGCATCGTTAAAAACACGCTGATTAATTAGTGTAACAGATTGGTGTGCCGTGGGGCTACAGTCTCAGCACTGCGTTAGTAATACTACACACTGTCTGTTGTAACCCACACACTTCAGACAGGCTTGGATATAACGTGACATTCCAGTAAAGACGTTTGAAATTTAGGAGAAAAAGAAAAGGGAGAGAGGGGAGGACATTGAAAAAGACTTGTAAACGTTTGTCTAGTTTTTTTATACTAAGTTAATTTATTTAATACTTTATTCCTCCTCTCCTTTTCTCCGCTCTTTCCCTCTCTCTATCTCATCTCTCTCCCTCCCTCCCTCTTTCCTCGCTCTTCCACCTGCTTCCCGCGTTGCCTCCATCTCTCCTCTACAGTGTCCTCACTCCTTCACTGCTTCACTCCCACTCTCTCTCCATCCTTCTGTCAGTCCTTTGCTCCTGCATTCGCCTGCCTCACTATCAGAGAACGACTGAGCGACAGGAGAGAGAGAGAGGAGGGAGGGGAAGGTGAGAGAGAGGAGAGAGAGGACGAGAGAGAGAAAAAGAAAGGGAGAGATGGTGACAGCACCTCAAAGCGGAAAAGGAATGGAAGGATGTCAGCTCCAAGCACACTTCTCTCCCTCTCTCGCACACAAACAAACAAACACAAAATGTGTTACAAGTAGTGTATGTTCGAAAGAATATCTTTTCAGAGCGGCAGGGAAATAATCTTCACTGTGTTTTGCACAGAGAGAACGTAAGACCTCTCTCTCTCTCTCTCCCTCCCTCCCTTCCTTCCTCTCTCTATCTCTCAAATCTGTCTCTCAAATTCAAACTCAAGTTTCAGACTTTATCGGCATGACAAGCTATGCAAGTACTGCCAGAGCCAGGAGATCAAACACACAAAGAAGCAGGAGCGAGCTGGCGGTGCAGTCATTTCTGCTACCTCTTTCTTTTCTTTTCTTTCTCTCTCGCTCTCCCTCCTTTCCTCAGTCTCTCTCGCTTCAAACTCCAAATGATCTTTATCAACATGATGAGGCAGGCACACAAGCATCGCCCAAGGTTAAGTGCCAAAAACATAGAACAGAATTTTTCATAAATTTCAAAAATAACTGTAGGAACAGAGCAAATGTAGAAAGGACTTGACTCTGTACTTCCAAGGAGGACACTGCAGGCTACAATATTATACTGGGCACACATACCTGACACCTTTCTTTCTTTCTCACCCCTCTCTCCCTTCTATCCTCTCTCCTCTCACTTCTCTTCTCTCCTCTCAGCCTCTCTCTCTCCTCTCTCTCCATCTCTCAGTAACTGCACGCATATTGCCAAGAATGTCACAAAGAAGCAGATTCGCTGTGAAGGTCTGTCTGCCGGTGTAAATCACAAAGTCTCTTTTGGGCGATTAATTGCTCCCCTCCCTCTCCTGCACCCGTGCCTCCCCCCCAACGAGGGAAAACTCAGCCTCGCTCTGTGAGATATGTTTACACAATTAGAAATCACGCACCAGAAATCAAGGGAAAGATTTTTAATTGTTGTGCAGATTTCGCTGTGGCAAGAAACGTACAAGGTGAGTGCTGAGAGGTAGGAGAGAAGTCTCCAGCCTGCGTGACCCTCCAAGTCCGAGCACTTCAGTAAACCACACGCCTCTGCAATCTCAAACGACGCCTCTGCAATCTCAAACGCCGGCATCAAAGTTTAATAACTTCAGCAATAAAATATTCACAGTGCGTCACTTTCTATTTTGACATCTAGACAGGTAAGTACACCGTCAGCTACCGCCAGTCCAGGGCTGACTTGAGGCATTTTAGCTGATGAAGGACTCTTGTCTGAAACGTCCTAAATACTTTCGTATTTATATACAAAAAAACAAAGCAAACTTTAAAGTAATAGTAATTAATCTTTATCTAAGTATCTATATATCTCTCACTCTATCTGTCTATATAACAGGTGCTCCTGCTTGTTAATACAATGCATTTCCGTCTCCATGCTTTGAGTGGGTTTCCTTTGGCTTGGCTTCACTTGGCATCCTTAGCACGGCTCTCCTTCGTGCGAGTGTGCTGTCAGTGGTGAGGGGTGTGCCAGCCCCTGACACAGCTCTGACACCGGGCCAACTCCAACACACAATACACACCCTGAACACACTCAATACACTGACAGTGGGAAGGAAAAACACTGCAGTGTGTGATGAAGCACAGTGAAAGCACGGTAAAGCACAGGCAAGCTTGCTAGAGAGAGGCATGCTAGAGCATACTACAAAACAAACCACGGTAAACTAACCCTTATAAAAATATCCCACAGTAAAAGCACAGCACAGTGTAATAAAGCACAGAGAGGTATGGTAAAGCATAGGCAAACATTGTAAAGCACAGTGAAAGCATGGTAAAGCACAGGTAAGCATTGTAAAGCGCAGAGAGTTATGGTAGATCATATTAAAAGACAAACTATGGTAAACTAATCCTTAAAAAAGTATCTCACAGTAAAAGCACAGCACAGTGTAATAAAGCACAGTTAAAGCATGGTAAAGCATAGGGAAGCATTGTAAAGCACAGAGAGGTATGGCAAAGCATAGGCAAGCATTGTAAAGCACAGAGAGGTATGGCAAAGCATAGGCAAGCATTGTAAAGTGCAGAGAGGTACGGTAAAGCATATTTATAAAAAAATATATATCGATGGGGAAAAGCATGGGGAGAAAACATTTCTGTACAAATTTAGAGTGGAAAGCTTTTTTTACGGGAGATAATGCCAGACCCACAGTGCTAACAAAACCATAGAGGGAAAACTGTCTTGCAGATTTACTGTGGGAAACCTTTGTCCGAGGGGATCTGTGCATCAATTTAAAATCGAGGTGTCAGGTGAGTGGCATTTCCCTGCTTCTACGCAATCTGGTGTATGAGTTAACCCAGGGTGCTGCCTGCCTGCCTGCCTGTGTGTGTTGCCCACGACCCCCACCTTCCTCCGCGGCTGTATCATGGCACACCAGATGCCTCTGCGCCTCGCTCCCATGTGTTCACAAGAATTACCACACACGCTCGTCTCATGAAGCGTGCCCCCGAATCTCATAAACTTAAACTAACATGCATTAGGGGAATAAACAAACACACACAGAGATATACAAAAAGTGACTGATGCAGAGAGAGAGAGAGAGAGAGAGAGAGAGAGAGAGAGAGAGAGAGAGAGAGACACACACACATACATAGCAGGCATACCCAGACACACATTCTGACACAAAAAGGCAAACACACAGAGATATATACACAAAGTGATTGATGCCTACAGACACACAACACACACACCCCTTTCACTTGACTTAAAATGTATGGACAGGAAATGTCTCCCTAATGTCGCTCCCTCATTATAACGTTATAATGTTATAGCTAAATATACTGTATATAACAGGGATGGGAATAAGACTCCTATTGCATAGCAGTTTCACCCACCCCAGTGTTTACTACAAGCTTGATTAGCCACAGTGTATAGGTAGGTATATATAATGTGTCTTATTAAGCCCATAGTAAAATCAGGAATGGATCGAACCCTATGCAATGGGAGTCTTATTTCCATCCCTGATATTCAGTATATACCAGAGTGTAATAAATTAAATGAATGAGTGCGAGTAGATGGCCTGGTTGCATGCAGGGAGACAGGTGCACAGCGTTCTAACTAAGACGATAGGTCACTGCTCTCTCTCCTTCCCTCTCTCTCGCTCTCACTATCGACACCGGGGGTTTCAGAGGCTTGGGGAGTGGGGAGTGTGGGGGGCAGCAGCAGGGCAGGAAAAGCCGGCAGGCTGGTAATTCACTAACCGCGAGCAATCCTCCCCTCCGCCTCACTGAACAGAACTCAGAGCACAACATCGACAAAACACAGAACTTATATATAAAAAAAAAAAATTACAGTACTTTTTTTTCTGCTGTGCACTGCCAATTATAAATAAATAAATAAATAAATAAATAAATCTCAGTGATGCAAACGCTTCAACTTTCTTCCAAACTTGCAGAAGTTTGTTTTTGTTAAACCTGGAAAACCCAAGACTCAGATATTAATCGCCTTGTACGTTTCAAGTCCCTGCCTCATCTAAAAGCTCTTACCAGTTACCAAGGATTAAAGCACCAAGAAACGTGGAACAGCCTGTCAATATCTTAAGAACTGTAATATGACCTAGAACTGTAAAAAAACACACAGCTTAGAAATCCAACACACACAGAAACTGAGACACACACTGAGATACACACACACACTGAGACACACAGACACAGACACTCTTATAAATGTTTACCAGTGTTTTTGCACAGTATTTTTGCAGTTTTACCATCATGCTTTTCCCATGGCTATACTCTGCATTTACCATAGTCTATCATGTTTATTAATATGCTTTATTATACTTCGCTGCTCTTTACAGTGCTTGCCTGTGCTTTATCATGCTTTCACTGTGCTTTATTACATGGTGCTGTGGTTTTACTGTGGGAAACTTTATAAGAGTTAGTATACCATGGTCTGTTTTTTTAACATGCTTTACCATACCTCTCTGTGATTTACAATGCTTAGCTATGCTTTATCATGTTTTCACTGTGTGTGTTTTAATACACTTTGCTATGCTTTTACTGTGGGAAACCATTATAAGGGCACTGACACTGACACACAGATACTGACACTGACACTGACACACATACAGACACTGACACACACACAAACAGACACTAACACACACAGCTACTGGCATGCATATAGACACTGACACACACACAAACAGATACAGACACAGACGCACACACACACACACACACACACACACACATACAGACACTGACACACACACACTCCTCAGACTCTGCAGTGTTAAGCAAGTCTCAGGCAGTCTAAGCGTGACAGCTCACATGCTCTAATCCTGCTGTCCGCGCGGAGCTGCTGCAAACGACAGCATCTTCTTATCAGGGATCTCTCAGTCATAGATTAGCTCCAAATGACAGCCTGCCTGTCTGCAGCATGCTAGATAAGAGCAGCGGCAAGAAGGGCTTTCAACATATATCTGAACAAGCCTTACTGCAGCTGTTATATATATATATATATATATATATATATATATATATATATATATATATATATATATATATATATATATATATATATATATATACTGTGGGTCTGCCATTATCTCCCTTATAAAAGCTTGTCCTGTAGGAAGGGCTAGTCCAAAGGTTTGCCATACATTTTAAAAGCAACAATGGGCAACAGCCTACTGTATTGTGCACTAAACTGTGATACTGCAAAGCAGCAATTTCTAACACTGTGTACCACGGTACAGTACAGGCTTTACATTGCTTGCTTATGCTTTCCTGGTAAAGGTGGGGAAGGGGTGTCTGAATCAATATCAAATCAAATGAAATCTATATCTCAAGGGATGGAGAACTGCTTCACAGCTCAGTGAAAATCTCTCCACAGCCAGAACAGATAACAAGAACAGAGAGACAGAGAAACACACACACTGCGACACACTGAGACACAGACACACTGAGACACAGAGATGCTTAGACACACTGAGGCATTGAGACACAGAGACGGAGACACTGAGACACCATGATACACACAATGAGACACTGAGACACACTCACTGAGATACGAGACACACAGAGACTGAGACAAACACACTGTGACACACACTCAAACACACACGAGAAGACTGACAGAGAGACAGAGGCTTGTTATTTCAGGTCTGGGACAGTGTGTTTCTGACAGCGCACGCCCCTCACTCATCTGCATCTCAGGCTGTGTCCCCTCTCCTCCCAGCAGCGCTGCTATCTCTGAATCTGACTGCGGCAGGCTGGGAGCCACAGGCACATTTTTGTATTATTTAAGGAGGTTGCCTAGTAACCAGCACCAGTGCAAGCTGTAAGGAATATTTAAAGCTGAAGACAGACAGCGTGCCTCAATCAAGTCCAGCGTGACACTAAAAAACAAGCAGTTTCTATATGACTGAAACCCCCTTTAAAAGGACCTAACTGATGCATTGTCTGTCTACTGCATTCCTTTATAAAGGTTTCCCAGAGTAAAAGCACAGCAAAGTATAATAAAGCACAGTGAAAGCATGGTAAAGCATAGAGAGGTATGGTAAAGCATAGGCAAGCATTGTAAAGCACAGAGAGGTATGGTAAAGCATAGGCAAGCATTGTATAATAACAGTATAATAATAATAATAATAATAATAATAATAATAATAATAATAATAATAATAATAATAATAATAATGTCTCCACATATACAGTATATATTATATATTATAGTTATAATGTGTCTCACTAACCTATACACGCTGTCACTGCTGTGTAATCAGGCAGTCCACAGAAACACTGATTGGGGCCCCCATCATTAGCCTGGGCAGTCTGCGGGCCTGTGTAACACACACACACACACACAGAAACCAGAGACTATCTTCACCTCACTGTTATCCTTTCAAAAGTTCACCGCAGGTACATTAGCACGTTTGCAGTTTTTCCCCATGCTTTTCCCATGCATTTACCACAGTTTACTATGGTTTGCCATGTTTTTATTTTTGTAATATGCAAACACCATAAAAAGGTAAGGGAGCACTAATAAAAAAAACATGTAAACATTGTGCCCTTTAAAAAAAAAAAAAGAGTTAATTACTTAGGAAACTACTTCTTTTGTGCAAGAAAATCAGAAAAATTTCAAAATTTGCAAAATATACAGTGAATAGCCTACACATCTGTCAGCGTGATTCAGTTTCTTCTAGTTTCACCTCGATAGTAACACTGAAACGCAAGATTGCAGTGAACGCTAGTGAATGAATGAATGGCTTTTCTAATGGTGGGGCTGCAGCCTCTGTGAGTAAGGGTGTGTGTGTGTGTGTGTCTGGGTGTGTGTCTGTGCGTGTGCGCCAGTCAGTGTGTGTGTGTGTCAGTGTGTGCATGTGTGTACGTGTCAGTGTGTGTGTGTGTGTCTGTGCATGTCAATGTGTGTGTGTGTCAGTGTGTCTGTGCGTGTCAGTGTGTGTGTCAATGTGTGTGTGTGTGTGTCAGTGTGTTGAGTCTGTGCATGTGCATGTCAGTGTGTGCGTGTCAGTGTGTCTGTGTGCATGTCAGTGTGTGCATGTGTGTGCGTGTCAGCATGTGTGTCTGTGTGCCAGTGTGGGCATGTGTGTGTCTGTGCGTGTGTGTCAATGTATGTGTGTGTGTGTCAGTGTGTTGTGTCGGTGCAATGTGCATGTCAGTGTGTTGCGTGTGTGTCTGTGAGTGTCAGTGTGTGTGCGTGTGTGTCTGTGCATGTCAGCGTGTGTGTGCATGTCAGTGTGTTGTGCCTGTGCATGTCAGTATGTGTGTGTGTGTCAGTGTGTTGTGTCTGTGCGTGTCAGTGTGTGTACGTGTCAGTGTGCTGTGTCTGTGTGTGTCAGTGTGTGTACGTGTCAGTGTGTTGTGTCTGTGCGTGTCAGTGTGTTGTCTGTGAATGTCAGTGTGTGTGTGCATGTCAGTGTGTTGTGTCTGTGCGTGTCAGTGTGTTGTGTCTGTGCGTGTCAGTGTGTCTGTGCGTGTCAGTGTGTGTGTGTGCTGTCAAGGGCCGTTACTTTTCATTTTAAACAGAAATGGAAGCTCTGTGCTCTGCTCATCCCTGCTGCTTCTATAGAATGTCCTTCAAGTGTCCTCAGTGCCGTTATAAAGATTGCCTTTCAGAGGAGCGGTCAAGTGGAGTCAATGGGGAAGGATGTTTGTAAAAGACCCACCTCTTTAACGCTCTCTCTAACTCTCTCTCTCTCGACGTCTATCTTTATTGCTCATACTCTTTTTCTTGTTTTCTCTTTCTCTCTTCCCCCCTCCCTGTCTTTCTTGCTCATTTTCCCATATCATCTCCTCCCCCCTCTCTCTCCCCCTCTCCTCCTTTCAAATTCAAATTCAGCTTCTAAAAAGGTGTTTTTTTTCTTTTTCTTTTTTTTGTTGCATGACAGGATTTGTCAGGTTTTGCCCAAGGGGACTGCAGTGTGAACACAAGTGCATAAGAACAGAACCACACAGACAGCAATTCAAGGGACCACTTCCTTCCTTCCTTCATTCTGTGTCTATATATATATATATACAGTATATATATATAACTTTTGACTACAACTGTATATATATATATATATATATATATATATATATATATATATATATATATATATATATATACAGTACTGTGCAAAAGTTTTAGGCAGGTGTGAAAAATGCTGTAAAGTAAGAATGCTTTCAAAAATAGACATGTTAATAGATTATATTTATCAATTAACTAAATGCAAAGTGAGTGAACAGAAGAAAAATCTAAATCAAATCCATATTTGGTGTGACAACCCTTTGCCTTCAAAACAGCTGCCAATTCTTCTAGGTACACTTGCACAAAGTCAGGGATTTTGTAGGCATATAGTCAGGTGTATGATTAAACAATTATACCAAACAGGTGCTAATGATCATCAATTCAATATGTAGGTTGAAACACAATCATTAACTGAAACAGAAACAGCTGTGTAGGAGGAATAAAACTGGGTGAGGAACAGCCAAACTCAGCTGACAAGGTGAGGTTGCTGAAGACAGTTTACTGTCAAAAGTCATACACCATGGCAAGACTGAGCACAGCAAGAAGACACAAGGTAGTTATACTGCATCAGCAAGGTCTCTCCCAGGCAGAAATTTCAAGGCAGACAGGGGTTTCCAGATGTGCTGTCCAAGCTCTTTTGAAGAAGCACAAAGAAACAGGCAACGTTGAGGACCGTAGACGCAGTGGTCGGCCAAGGAAACTTAGGCTGCAGTAGATGAAAGACACATCATGCTTACTTCCCTTCGCAATCGGAAGATGTCCAGCTGTGCCATCAGCTCAGAACTGGCAGAAAACAGTGGGACCCTGGTACACCCATCTACAGTCCGGAGAAGTCTGGTCAGAAGTGGCCTTCATGGAAGACTTGCGGCCAAAAAGCCATACCTCCGACGTGGAAACAAGGCCAAGTTTATTCAACTATGCACGAAAACACAGGAACTGGGGTGCAGAAAAATGGCAGCAGGTGCTCTGGACTGATGAGTCAAAATTTGAAATATTTGGCTGTAGCAGAAGACAGTTTGTTCGCCAAGGGCTGGAGAGCTGCATACCTAATGAGTGTCTGCAGGCAACAGTGAAGCATGGTGGAGGTTCCTTGCAAGTTTGGGGCTTCATTTCTGCAAATGGAGTTGGGGATTTGGTCAGAATTAATGGTCTCCTCAATGCTGAGAAGTACAGGCAGATACTTATCCATCATGCAATACCATCAGGGAGGCATCTGATTGGCCCCAAATTTATTCTGCAGCATGACAATGACCCCAAACATACAGCGAAAGTCATTAAGAACTATCTTCAGCGTAAAGAAGAACAAGGAGTCCTGGAAGTGATGGTATGGCCCCCACAGAGCCCTGATCTCAACATCATCGAGTCTGTCTGGGATTACATGAAGAGAGAGAAGCAACTGAGGCTGCCTAAATCCACAGAAGAACTGTGGTTAGTTCTCCAAGATGTTTGGGCCAACCTACCTGCCGAAGTTCCTTCAAAACTGTGTGCAAGTGTACCTAGAAGAATTGATGCTTGATGCTGTTTTGAAGGCAAAGGGTGGTCACACCAAATATGGATTTGATTTAGATTTTTCATCTGTTCACTCACTTTGCATTTAGTTAATTGATAAATATAACTTATTAACATGTCTATTTTTGAAAGCATTCTTACTTTACAGCATTTTTTCACACCTGCCTAAAACTTTTGCACAGTATTGTATATATATATACAGTTGTAGTCAAAAGTTTACAATTATTTATTCCACAAATTGTTTTGCAAAACTCCAAAAATGCTAATTCAGAAGTATTCATACCCTTTGATGCTATGATATTATTGTCTACAACATGCTAGAAATGTCAATATGATAATGCAGAACCTAATTCTAGAAAAGTCTAGAAAATGTTGGATTGTAGGTGAACATTCCTAGAGAGTATAAAAGGGTTAGGCATAGGATGATTGCGGTCATTACCAATAAGTCAATATGGGAAAAAGTAAAGAGCTATCTGAAGACCTCAGGTAGAAAATTATTTATTATCATAAAGCTGGAGAAGGGTACAAGAAGGTTTCCAAGCATTTGAGTATCCCAATTTCAACTATTGTTTCTATTATCAAGAAGTACAAGACTCATGGTACTGTCACAACGCTCCCTCGGTCTGGAAGAAAGAAGGTTCTTTCAGCGAGAACAAGTGGAAGAATTGTGAGGAAGATATGAGATTGACTGCCAAAGATATTCAAAGTGAATTGGCTGCAACTGGGACTGGGGTTTCAGTGGTTGCAGGCCAAGGAAAAAGCCACTCTTAGGAAAACGTCACAAGGACAATTGCTTATAATTTGCAAAACGTAATTTGAATGATGGATATGAGTTCTGGTCAAAGGTTTTTTGATGTGATGAAACAAAAATCGAGCTATTTGGTCACGCTGATAGTCGTTACGTTTGGATTAAGTCTGGTGAGGTGTACAAAGAAAAGAACACCATATCTACTGTCAAGCATGGTGGTGGTAATATCCTTCTATAGGGCTGTTTTTCCTCTAATGGCACAGGAAATTTAGTTCCAATACATGGCAAAATGGATTCCATAGCATACCAAAAGATATTGGCCAATGAAACCCTACAAAACTTGGTTTAAAGAGCAATAGGACGTTCCAACATGACAACAATCCAAAGCACACATCAACATTTACTTCAGAATGGTTAAAGAAGAATACAATCAAGGTTCTGGAATGGCCTAGTCAAAGTCCAGATCTAAAATCCAATTGAGAATCTCTGGTATGAGTTTAAGAAGGCTGTGCACAAGAGAAGACCTCGGAATTTGAATGAACTGGAAAAATTTTGAGTTGAAGAATGGTCAAAAGTCACTAAAGAATCATGCCAAAAGCTCATTGATAAATATCCTAATCATTTAAAACAGGTTATTATTGCTAAAGGTGCCTCAACTAGCTGTTAATTTCATTTTCCTTGTCAGGGTATGAATACTTTTAAATTACCATTTTTGAGTTTTTGGATTTTGAAACTTTTGACTACAACTATATATATATATATATATATATATATATATATATATATATATATATATATATATATATATATATATATATATATATATAAGAGTTTAATGTACAGTATGTTGTTTGTATCTATATTTATAAAAGTAAAAAGGTAGCGCTTTGTATAGAGTGGCATAAATAAGTAATTAACAAAAAAAAAACCATATGAAAATGACAAAATAACAGTACTAATCCTAAACTTAATTACATCGCTGAGAATATAAGTCTTAATAAACATACTCAACATGCATATAGAATATGAGCTACACAAAAGCACCATATTTATTGACTGTATTAACATAGAACTGAACTTCAATCAATGTGTAATTGCATATCAAATTAATCCCTGTGTCCCTGCAGAATACTATCCTAAATAACAACAGCTACAACAACAACAACAACAACAATAATAATAATAATAATAATAATAATAATAATAATAATAATAATAATAATAATAATAAGTTGTGAATAATCAATAGATCTAAACCGATTTAAATACCCTCCCCACAAGTGCACAATTTTTTTTTCCAAAAGTTTCACCATTTACAGATTTGCTGCATCGTAAACCACTGTTGTCTGAAAATCAATAAAAACTCAAAAGCTAAATATAAAGGTGGCTATATAGTACATGCTAAATTTCACCCTTCTCGCTCCAAATTTGAAAAGTTTTAAACAAACGCTTTCAATCTTTTAAAGCTGTGGTTTTCAACCCCGGTCCTCAGACCCCAGTGTCTTCTGGTTTTCATTCTAACTGAGCTCTCAATTACTTAATTAAACCCTTAATTGAACGAATTATTTGCTTAATTAGGTTGTTTCAATTGTTCTCAGCTCTTAAACAGATTTCAAATTCATTGTAAAATCGTATAAATAACGTGAAATCTGCAACTTTTTAGGAGCTGAGAACAATTTAAAAGCCCTAATTACACAAATTATTTGTTTAATTAAGGGTTTGGTTAAGTAACTGAGAGCTCAGTTGGAATGAAAACCAGAAGACACTGGGGGTCCCGGGACCAGGGTTGAGACCACTGCTTTAAACGTTTAGGTCTTCCAGACCCTCACTGCACTGATCAAAGACTGCCCATTAATGCTATATTAGGTAAAGTAATCCAAGACTTGTATACAACCAGCCGTTAACCTATTAAAGGTAGACTTTAATAGCCTTCATTTAATAACGATACCCACTGCGGATATTTTTCCCCACTCGGAATGCTGGGTGCTTTTCCTGTAATTCCCGGTTTCCCCAATTGAGCGAGTCTCATTCCAAGCAATACACACCCAGATTCTGTCTGCCGAGCGGTCAAAATAATAAAATAGAATACTAGCCATTGAAATCTCTGTCCTCTGCCAGTCAACACACTTCCTGCTGAGCAACCTGTCTGTCTGCTTTGCTTCTTTTAAAATACTGTAAACACACACACACACACACACACACACACACACACACACACACAAACACACATACAGACACACATACAGACGCACACAAAAAGCTCCATGTGACTTAACCTTTCACAGAATAGCCCACAGAACCAGCACTTGTCCCTATTTCACCCGGGGCACTTTGATGTATTTCTAGGTTTTTGCACGATATTTATATAGTTATAATGTGTAGCAGGGCCTACAGAATAAAAACATTTAATCTGGGGTAAAAAAAAAAGGAAATATATTTATTTATTCATTTCTTTTTTTTTTCTTTAAATACACATCCTGGCTTGTAATATTTTTTTTAATCTTTCCCTTTTCGCTTGGCTGCCATTAAGGATATCCTCGCTGAGCGGTCCGATTGCTAAAGGGCTCGAAAGCACTTAGTCTCCCAGCAAGAGTCCACCTGCCTCCCTCCCTCCCTGCCTGCCTGCCTGCCTGCCTGCCGGCCTGCTTTCCACTTCACTGCGCTGAGAGAGAGAGAGAGACAGAGACATAGAGAGAGACAGAGAGATAGAAACAGAGAAAGAGACAAAGAGAGAGCAAAACTAGCCAAACTAAATCAAACAGGAACACAAACCGGGTCCCTAACATAATAGTTTCGACAATGCACAGTATACTGTCTCTCACTAGATATATATGGGAGTACTTTTTCCCTCCCTCTATACATAAGTATCCTTTTTACCACAGTAAATTTGCACAGCAATTTTGCAGTTTTACCCCATGTTTTTATTCAGCATTACTGAGATGGAACTAAGCAACAAGGAGGTATAATTCTCAAGGAATGGTAGTGTAATTAACACTTTGAGCGCAATTTACGTCGGACACTTTGTTAAGGTTCATCCCAAACGTGCTTGGGATTGCGGTGTCAATGGAAGATGCCAGAAAGTCTCTCTGTAGGGCTCTTGAGTGGCGCATCTGGTATAGTTGCTCCACGTGGGTGCAGGATGCTCTATAGCCTGGACGTCGCCGTTCGAGTCCAGGCTATTCCACTGCCAACCATGGACGGGAGCTCCCAGTGCACAGCGCACAATTGGCCGAGTGTCGCCCGGGTGGAGGGAGAGTTAGGTCGGCCAGGGTGTCCTCGGCTCACCGTGCACCAGCGACCCCTGTAGACTGGCCGGGCGCCTGCGGGCTTGCCTGTAAGCTGCCCAGAGCTGGGTTGTCCTCCGACGCTGTTGCTCTGAGGTAGCTGCATGGTGAGTCTGCAGTGTGAAAAGAAGTGGTCGGCTGACGGCACACGCTTCGGAGGACAGTGTGTGTTCGTCTTCGCCACGACCAAGTCAACGTAGGCGTGGTAGCGGTGAGCTGATTCTAAAAAATAATTGCAAATTCCAAATTGGGGACAAAATGATAAAAAAAAAAACAATTGGCGACTACTAAATTTAAAAAAGAAAAAAAAAAGAAAGTCTCTCCGTCTCGCTCCTCAAATCGTTCCCAATTCTACCACTTCCAGCCTAACAGAGTAACGGAGGGACCCTGGGTAGGAGAACACGCCCCCACACCAGGGCCATGCCAAACCCAAGCAAGGAACAAGACACACAGACAGGTCCTAATAAATTGTCCAGGCAGTTTATAAGAAACATTGGAACACTCGACTTGTTTTCATCGCAGGTCTGCCCCGGGCACAGTGTAAACATCTTTAAAAAACATTGTCTGTAAGTCTGTAAGTCTGATAGTCCGATAGTCGCAGGCTATCTCGCTCCTTGTACAATTGTATTAAAACAAGCAACAAGAATCACTCCTGACAGCCAGCCTTAGAGGGGCAGAGCTGCTGTATTACTGCTCAGCTAAACAGACAGCTGAGAGAGAGATGTTACTTTCTATCTAGGCTGCATTACCTGAATGTTTCATCTCTCATCTGTCTGTGGCAATGTCTGCTTAGATCATTATTTCCCATGCTCACTCTTGTAAAAATTTCAGTAAAAGCACAGCAGAGAGTTATAAAGCACAGTGAATACGTGGTAAAGCACAAAGTGGTATGATAAAGCATATTCAAAAACAAACCATGGACTCACCTTTATAAAGGTTTCCCTTAGTAACTTTCCCTCCCTCCCACTCTCTCAGCTCTAACTACTAGAGCCACACTGCCTCCCTCCCTCCCTCTCAGTCTCTCAGCTCTAACCACAAAAGCCACACTGCCTCCTTCCCTCCCAGTCTCTCAGCTCTAACCACTAGAGCCACACTGCCTCCCTCCCTCCCAGTCCCTCCTCAGCTCTAACCACCTGCATTAACTGCCCCCCTCCAGGCGGTGAATGCATCACGTACTGCAGAATAAATTATTATTTCTTCTCAATTGACTCTGCTTTGCTCCTGATTCCCCCTGAAGCCAATCCTCTCCCTCACAGCCTGACAGAGCATTCATTACTGGGGCTCTGCAGCGTCTTCAGCTAAAACTGCTCCACTGGGAGAATTCAGGGTTGTTGGTTTTATTTTTAAGAGTTTACAGTAGGGGTATAATGATACCCTAATGTCCCGGTACTATACCTATCGCGATATGCAGCTCACGATACCATCCTTGCGATGGTCCTGACGGGCTGCTTGCTTGTATGAAGCACGATAAGACAAATGATCATTTAATGAAGGTACATTTTTGTCAAAAGACAGAAATGAAATGGGATAGATAGAGTATGTATCCATGCTGCTATAAAACACACTTATTCTGCATTCATGAACCACTTGGTGAACTACAATGCGCTACTATGTTCAATCTAATCTTAAAGAAAAATCTTAAAAGGAGTTGAGAGAGTTTAACCTGAACCAATGCTTGAAGCGCAGCACAGAAACCAGGAGCAGAGGACACGCAGTGTGAAAATTAAGAGGAGACAGATTGAGGACAGAGGGAAGGAGACACTTCTTCACACAGAGAGTGGGGAGGGGGATGGAATGGCCTACCAGGGGGTTACCTAGTCATGTCATGAAAAGAATAAAAACCATGATAGGTGTTTGATTTCCAGCCCTTTCTTTGTACTAAAAGCAGTCACTCAGCGAGGCGGTGTTGACCCTTATCTCAAAGCCTGGCCACATTATTAGAAACACCGTCAACGGAGCGTAGGCACTGACTGTGCATTGGGGGCTAACTAAAGATGCAGTTCTATATCATCCAGACATAGAAAGCATTATCATTAGCTAAGCATCTTTTTTTTGTATTATTATTATTATTATTATTATTATTATTATTATTATTATAGTATAGATACGTGTATGTGTGTGTGTGTGTGTGTGTGCGAAAACCATGTCTTTTAATTTTACCAATAATAAAAAAAAATATATTAATAATAATAAAACAACACGCCATCATAAACCCTGAATGCACTTCTTTTCACCTCACTAAGAAATTGATTGAGCTGCTTCCCTCTAATCCTTAATTTACACAGCGATTGATCTGAGAATTCCCTCATTCCCATAGATACCCCGGCAGGGATTAGTGGAGTCCAGCTTCCTAGCAACAGCATCACAGGGGGGAGGGGCGGGGGGAGCCAGTGAAGAAATAAATACTACGTCCCAGAGCCCAGGTATCCTCACAGACCCGACTGTCAATATCGCTGCTTCTCTCAGCTGTGAAGTGTCTTTAAGCAAAGAGGAAGGGATTCAGATTGCTGTGTGGTGCAGATAGTCGACGGGGTGTGGCCACCCCACTGAACAGAGCACATCCAGAACCATAAGACACTCAATAGTGCTTAATTCAGAAATACTCAAAGAAACCAAACAGATGAAATGACATACATTTCGACGAGAAGTCTTTCTCAATGTCTTCAATGATAGTACAAAGACACTGAGAAAGTCTGTCATTTAATTTATTAAGTTTCTTTTAGTGTTTGTAAATGTGTTGCAGGGGGGACAGCAATCAATATTAAATACTCAATAGTAATACATTCTGAACGTCTGTCTGAAGACACTGAGAAAGACTTCTAGTCCAAACCTCTGTCACTGAATTTATTACGTTTCTTTCAGTGTTTCTGAATTTAACGGAGAGCATCCTCAGAGGGAGCTTCTGAAAAGACTCCCAATACAGTAGCTCAGAGGTGAGAAAGTGGTTTGAAAGGTGACCAGGAGAGGTTGAGCGACTCTAATTCCGGTCCCCTCTGACTGTAAATGTGTTGGAGGGGGGGCAGAAATTACAGAAATTCCTTATAAAAGTGTCCATAGTAAAAGCACAGCAGAGTGTAATAAAACACAGTGAACGCATGGGAAAGAGAGGTATGGTAAATCATAGGGATGCATTGTAAAGCACAGAGAGGTATGGTAAAGCATAGGGAAGCATTGTAAAGCACAGAGAGGTATGGTAAAGCACAGGGAAGCATTGTAAAGCACAGAGAAGTATGGCAAAGCATAGGGAAGCATTGTAAAGCACAATGAGGTATGGTAAAGCATAGGGAAGCATTGTAAAGCACAGAGAGGTATGGTAAAGCATACGGAAGCATTGTAAAGCACAAAGAGGTATGGTAAAGCATAGGGAAGCATTGTAAAGCACAGAGAGGTATGGTAAAGCATAGGGAAGCACTGTAAAGCACAGAGAGGTATGGTAAAGCATAGGCAACCATTGTAAAGCACAGAGAGGTGTGATAAAGCATATTTTAAAAAAAAACATAGCAAACCAGGGTAAACTATATTAAAGCATACAATAATCATGGGGAAAGCATGCAAAATATAAGTGGTTTACTCTTTCTAAGAGTTAAGATCGCCCTAATTGATTCCTGAAGGCGTTGTAAGGGGCCCGCTGGCTGCATCGTGCTCAGTTTCTGCAGGCAGAGCCTCTGAATTTCAAAGCAATGCAGTGAGGTGTCAGGCAGAGCTCCACATGAGGTGGGCTGCTCATTTATAAACCCACGGATCTGACTGCAGTTCAATAAGTTAGCGATTGCCAGGGAGCGGGGGGGGGAGCTGTTGGGATGCAGGGAGGGGGTGAATTATCTGAAGACCTACTGCAGAAGGACAGCTGTTTGTTTTGTATATTCCCCTCTGATATGAGAATAAATTACAGAAGATGAGATGAAAGAGAATTTTAACTTTTTTTTTGTGACCCTTATTAAAGTTTAAACAAATTTGCAAAATTCTTCCCAAATTCTTTCCCCGTGGTTATAGTAGGCATTTACTTTACTATACCTCTCTGGACTTTACAGTGCTTACCTATGCTTTACCGTGCTTTCACTGTGCTTTATTAACACTGCACTGCTATGCTTTTACTGTGTTAAACACCCTTTCTCTTAGGAGGCGAAAGAGGGAGGAAGAGAGGGAGGGAGAGAGCAGTCTCCATGCCTCAGCCCTGCCCTGGACTGTAGGGAGCACCTTTTCTGTTAGGGAATGCAGGGCTGTACAGCAGGCTACAGCCAACCTCTGTGCAGTTTAGATCCAGGCAAGCAGAGACGCGCACACTGCGAGGACACGCTCTCTGAGACACGCTCACTGAGAGGACACGCACACAGAGACAAACACACTCAGGTACTCAGGGAGAAAACGGGTAATTCAGAATTTAAAAACGCAAAGCGGATAACAACAAACCACTTCATTCTCGATTTATTTATTTATCTTTTCAAAATTAGAAAAATGAAAAAATACAGTCAATGTACTTTTTTTTTTTAAGGAAAAGCGATTGGACAGAATATACACGCGCGCCTACGCTATATTTTCTTTACACAGACGTTGTGG
Organism: Acipenser oxyrinchus oxyrinchus; assembly: GCA_030684275.1. Taxonomy (NCBI): domain Eukaryota; kingdom Metazoa; phylum Chordata; class Actinopteri; order Acipenseriformes; family Acipenseridae; genus Acipenser; species Acipenser oxyrinchus. Next base: position 22,493,061 of record CM060269.1, on the reverse strand, counting down.
CTGTCGTGTATTTTCTACGTGAAATAAAAAAAAGTCTGAAAAAATAATCGGTTCAAAACCCAATGTTTAAAATTTAAGTTAAACTTACCGAGGTATGTTGGTGGTATTGATCAGTTATACTAACCTAAACATACTTTGATTTATTAATTTTTGAAGACTAATTAATTAAAATCACGTCACTGTCCTCCGCTGTGTCTCTGAGGTAAGTAACTATATAAGCTCGAGGAAGGTTGAAGCCGGGAGCCACTGCGCGAGAGCATCTACCTCGCGCATGAGAAACGCAACGGCGCGAAGGTTATAATTGACGAATATTCAAAATATTTTAAATAATTGTTTCTCCTTTATAGCTACATCCGCAAGCACGATTAGTAAAAATGTAAAGACTTACGGGTGAGACTTGTTCACATAGTGTGGAGAATCAGTTCATTCAGAGTAGATTTAGTAAGGGTCTGATTGTTCAAACGCCGGCCATCTACTTGGTCATTTCAATACCTGAACAAGTGGAGGGAGCTCTGAACCCCAGGACCAGGCGCAGCAGCAGGGCTAGTGTGAGCTTCTAACCCTGCTCAAACTCCTGGCTTCTGATCATTTCAATATTAATAATAATAGACTTCATTGAGGGGAGCTCTGAACCCCAGGACCGGGCGCAGCAGCAGGGCTAGTGTGAGCTTCTAACCCTGCTCAAACTCCTGGCTCCTGATCATTTCAATATTAATAATAATAGACTTCATTGAAGGGAGCTCTGAACCCCAGGACCAGGTGCAGCAGCAGGGCTAGTGTGAGCTTCTAACCCTGCTCAAACTCCTGGCTCCTGATCATTTCAATATTAATACGGTAATAATAATAGACTTCATTGAGCGGAGTTCTGAACCCCAGGACTGGGTGTGCTAGTTTTCAGTTTAATTACAAAAAAACCCAAAAAAACATATATTATAGCATTCTGGTACTTCAAATATGTACCTCGCTTCGATAAAATGTTGAATATATTTGCATGCTTCCCACTTCAATCTCTCTTCTCATCCCCTCTCCCCTCTCTCTCTTCTCTGTCCTATCCCTCTCCTGTCTCATCCCCCTAGTAATTCTCTCTCCACGGCAACAAGGCTGTCATTTCCCTGTGAGACCATGGGCAAAAACAAACAGAGCAGAGAAAAGAAAAAAAACAACCATAAAAAAATGCAATGAAGACAAGCACCCGGCACCCGACCCACGTAGAGTTCCTCCACCTCCACCTCCCTCCTCTCCACCTCTCTCTCTCCCTCCACCTCACTCCCTCCACCTCCCTCCCTCCACCTCCCTCCCTCCACCTCTCTCTCTCCCTCCACCTCACTCCCTCCACCTCTCTCCCTCCCTCCACCTCCACCTCTCTCCCTCCACCTCTCTCTCTCCCTCCACCTCACTCCTCCACCTCCTCTCTCTCCTCCACCTCCACCTCTCCCTCTACCTCACTCCTCCACCTCTCTCCCTCCCTCCAACTCCACTCCCTCCACCTCCACCTCCCCCTCCCTCCACCTCTCCCTCCACCTCCTCTCTCTCCCTCCACCTCACCTCCTCTCTCCTCTCACTCTCTCCCTCCACCTCACTCCTCCACTCCTCTCTCCCCTCCCACTCACTCCCTCCACCTCCACCTCCACTCCCTCTCCTCTCTCTCTCCCTCCACCTCTCTCCCTCCACCTCACTCCCTCCATCTCTCTCTCCCTCCACCTCCCTCTCCTCCTCCCCTCTCTCCTCCACCTCTCCTCTCCCTCCACCTCCTCTCCCTCCACCTCACTCCCTCCACCTCTCCTCCCTCCACCTCTCTCCTCCCCTCCCTCCACCTCCCTCCCTCCACCTCACTCCCTCCACCTCTCCCTCCACCCTCCCCTCCACCTCCTCCTCTCTCCACCTCTCTCCTCTCCCTCCACCTCCTCCCTCCACCTCCCTCCCTCCACCTCCCTCCCTCCTCTCTCACCTCCCTCCACCTCTCCCTCCTCCTCTCCCTCCTCTCCCTCCCTCCACCTCTCTCTCCCTCCACCTCCCTCCCTCCTACCTCACTCCTCCACCTCCCTCCCTCCACCTCTCTCTCCACTCTCCCTCCTCCTCCCCTCCTCCACCTCCTCCCTCCACCTCCTCTCCTCCTCCCTCCTCCTCCACCTCTCTCTCCCTCCACCTCCCTCCCTCCACCTCACTCCCTCCCCCTCCACCTCCCTCCTCCCTCCACCTCTCTCTCCTCTCCTCCTCACTCCTCCACCTCCCTCCCTCCACCTCTCTCTCCCTCCACCTCCCTCTCCTCCACCTCACTCCCTCCACCTCTCTCTCTCCTCCACCTCACTCCCTCCACCTCACTCCCTCTCCACCTCTCTCCTCTCCTCCTCCCTCCCTCCACCTCACTCCCTCCACCTCTTCCTCCACCTCACTCTCTCTACCTCTCTCCCTCCACCTCACTCTCTCCACCTCTCTGTCTCCCTCCACCTCTCTCTCCCTCCACCTCTCTCTCTCTCTCCACATCCTCCTCTACCTCCTCCTCCACCTCTCTCTCCCTCCACATCCCTCCCTCTACCTCTCCCTCCACCTCTCTCCTCCCTCCACCTCCCTCCCTCCTACCTCCTCCCTCCACCTCTCCCTCCCTCCACCTCCCTCCTCCACCTCCATCCTCACCTCAACCTCTCCCTCACTCCCTCCACCTCCCTCCCTCTACCTCTCCCTCCATCTCCCTCCCTCCACCTCTCCCTCATCTCACTGCCTCCACCTCCCCCTCCCTCCCTTCATCTCTCCCTCCATTTCTCCCTCCTTCCCTCCATCACTCCCTCCATCCCTCTCTCCACCTGTCTCTCTCTACACCAGTCCTTCAATCTCTCTCTCAGCAAAATCCAAAGCGATTCTCTCATCTCCCTCTCCCTCTTTCCCTCTCTCCCTCTCCCTCTGCATAAGATAACACCCTGTCTCTATTTGCACATATATTGATTTATACAAATATATACAACTATCTATTCCCCATAAATATGTATTTGTTTATCAATATATGTACAGTGTAAATGTCTATCCCTGCCTCTTTCTCTACAGTATCTCTCACACTCTCATGTTCCCTCTCTCCCTCTTCTCTCTTTTTCTCTGTCAGCAAAATATCAAACGGCAGCGCCCCAGTGTGTCACCCTGTCCTCCTCTCACCCTCACTCTCTTCTTTCATTCAGTCAGTTTCACTCTCTCTCTCTCTCTCTCTCTCTCTCGATAATGACAGCAGCAACAAAGTCAATAACAATAACAATAACAATAATAATAATAATAATAATAATAATAATAATAATAATAATAATAATAATAATGTAAAACTGCTGGTCTACTTTAAAAATAAGACGCACTGAAGAGTCAGTCCGCACTGTTATCTGATGTGCAAGCAGCAGTTGTTATACACACAAGTAAATAATACCTGCTACTAGGTATGCATGGAGATAGGAGACATGCCTTGTGAAACTGCATTGCCCATTGTGAACCTGGACCCACTTGTCTTTGCTGTGAGTTTATTACTCCCTCCTTCTTCTTCTTCTTCTTCCCCTTCTTCCTTCCTTCCTCCTCTCCTTCCTTCCTCCGTTCCTTGCGTACGAGGCTCAGCTCCAGCCTCCTCGCATAGACTCTCCAAAATGTTTCAGGAGCTGCAGCGTGTGTGTGTGTGTGTGTGTGTGTGTGTGTGTGTGTGCAGGAGTGATGCTCTGTACAGCTAGGAATGAACCACAAAAAAATGTGCTTATGATGGATGTGTTCTCTCTCTCTCTCTCCCGCCCTCTCTCTCTCTCTCTCTCTCTCTCTCTCTCTCTCTCTCTCTCTCTCTCTCTCTCTCTCTCTCTCTTAAAGGTACAGTGTCTCAATGATCCTGCTGGCTGGCCTCCGGTTGGTATGCTTGTGGTTCAGAGCTGTTCTGCTAATCAAGACTAATAGAGAGACAAGGATTGCCTTTTCACGCTGCACTGAGAGCAGAGAGGATCGATAGAGAGGCAGCATAGGGGCTTAATGTGTTAGAGCACAGGGGCTGGGAGCAAGGGAGGGAGGCCGTGTGGCTCTAGTGGTTTGCCCTATTTTATGACATGCTTTACCAGACCTCTCTGTGCTTTACAATGTTTCCCTATGCTTTACCATACCTCTCTGTGCTTTACAATGCTTCCCTATGCTTTACCAGACCTCTCTGTGCTTTACAATGCTTCCCTATGCTTTACCAGACCTCTCTGTGCTTTACAATGCTTCCCTATGCTTTACCAGACCTCTCTGTGCTTTACAATGCTTCCCTATGCTTTACCAGACCTCTCTGTGCTTTACAATGCTTCCCTATGCTTTACCAGACCTCTCTGTGCTTTACAATGCTTCCTATGCTTTACCATACCTCTCTGTGCTTTACAATGCTTCCCTATGCTTTTACCAGACCTCTCTGTGCTTTACAATGCTTCCCTATGCTTTACCAGACCTCTCTGTGCTTTACAATGCTTCCCTATGCTTTACCAGACCTCTCTGTGCTTTACAATGCTTCCCTGTGCTTTACCAGACCTCTCTGTGCTTTACAATGCTTCCCTATGCTTTACCAGACCTCTCTGTGCTTTACAATGCTTCCCTATGCTTTACCAGACCTCTCTGTGCTTTACAATGCTTCCCTATGCTTTACCAGACCTCTCTGTGCTTTACAATGCTTCCCTATGCTTTACCAGACCTCTCTGTGCTTTACAATGCTTCCCTATGCTTTACCAGACCTCTCTGTGCTTTACAATGCTTCCCTATGCTTTACCAGACCTCTCTGTGCTTTACAATGCTTCCCTATGCTTTACCAGACCTCTCTGTGCTTTACAATGCTTCCCTATGCTTTACCAGACCTCTGTGCTTTACAATGCTTCCTATGCTTTACCAGACCTCTCTGTGCTTTACAATGCTTCCTATGCTTTACCAGACCTCTCTGTGCTTTACAATGCTTCCCTATGCTTTACCAGACCTCTCTGTGCTTTACAATGCTTCCCTATGCTTTACCAGACCTCTCTGTGCTTTACAATGCTTCCCTATGCTTTACCATACCTCTCTGTGCTTTACAATGCTTCCCTATGCTTTACCAGACCTCTCTGTGCTTTACAATGCTTCCCTATGCTTTTACCATACCTCTCTGTGCTTTACAATGCTTCCCTATGCTTTTACCAGACCTCTCTGTGCTTTACAATGCTTCCCTATGCTTTACCATACCTCTCTGTGCTTTACAATGCTTCCCTATGCTTTACCAGACCTCTCTGTGCTTTACAATGCTTCCCTATGCTTTTACCATACCTCTCTGTGCTTTACAATGCTTCCCTATGCTTTGCCATACCTCTCTGTGCTTTACAATGCTCCCTATGCTTTACCAGACCTCTCTGTGCTTTACAATGCTTCCCTATGCTTTTACCAGACCTCTCTGTGCTTTACAATGCTTCCCTATGCTTTACCAGACCTCTGTGCTTTACAATGCTTCCCTATGCTTTACCAGACCTCTCTGTGCTTTACAATGCTTCCTATGTTTTACCAGACCTCTCTGTGCTTTACAATGCTATCCTATGCTTTACCAGACCTCTCTGTGCTTACAATGCTTCCTGTGCTTTACCAGCCTCTGTGCTAAGCATGTCATCGGTATGCTATGCTGTACGGCCTGTGCTACTGCACGCTGTTCTAAGCTGTATCGCTGTGCTATGCTGTATCGCTGTTCTAAGCTGTATCGCTGTGCTATGCTGTATCGCTGTGCTATGCTGTATCACTGTTATAAGGGGTTGGCTGCTCCGATCGCATGCATTCCCTGTGAAGCAAGCTCAGAGAGAGAGAGGTGGTCAGAGGCAGAATAAAGAGAATCTGGGAACTAAACAGGGTCAGCAGAGATACATTGTTATACCCTGACAGAGCTGTGTGTCTCATGTTGATAACAGCAGAACCTGCCTCCTTCTCCACTGGGAAAAGGAAATGCTGAGAAGAAACTGAGAAGGAAGAACTGATCAGAGCACAGGTACCAGGGAGAGAGAGAGAGGGAGAGAGAGAGAGAAAGGGAGAGGGGAAAGAGGGAGAGAGAGAGGGGAGAGAGGGAGAGGGAGAGGGGAGAGAGAGAGAGAGCGAGCACGAGAGAAGAAGGAGAGAGAGAGAGAAAGGGGAGGGGATGAGAGAGGGAGAGGGAGAGGGAGAGAGGTGAGGAGAGAGAGGGAGAGAGAGAGAGAGGGGGGGGAGAGAGAGGGAGAGAGAGAGGGGAGGGGAGAGAGGGAGGGGGAAGAGTGAGGGAGTGAGAGAGGAGAGAGAGGAGGGAAGAGAGGGAGAGAGCGAGATGAGAGAGAGACGAGAGAGAGAAAGGGAGGGATGAGAGAGGGAGAGAGGAGAGGGAGAGAGAGGTGGGAGGAGAGAGAGGGAGAGAGAGAGAGAGTGGGGAAGAGAGAGGGAGGAAGAGGAGAGAGAAAGGGAGGGAAGAGTGAGGAGAGAGAGAGAGGAGAGCGAGAGCAGAGAGAGACAAGGAGAGAGAGAGGAGAGAGAGAAAGGGGAGGAGAAGAGAGAGGGAAAGAGAGAAAGAGAGGGAGAGAGGTGGTGATAACGAATTGGCTGGTTAATAATGCATGGGAACAGTGTGCTGCCCAGCTGCTGCTTCTAAAGAACAACAAAAAGAGTGAGACACTGTACCTGTCTGTTTGTATGTTTGTTTTTCTCTCATACATTGTAATTGCTTTGGCAAAACTTGTTTATTCCTGTCATGCCAATAAAGCTTATTGAATTGAATTGAATTGAATTGAATTGAGAGAGAGAGTGACGGAGAGAGAGAGCACAGGCCACAGGGCACAGGCCTTTCAAGACATATTGTTATATTGTCATAACAATGTACCTATATAAGGAAGAAGAAATGTAATTGATAAACTGAAAACTCACTATTTTAATAGTTAGCTACAGCATTTCGGCTTCTGCCTTCAGATATGTGTCTGTGCTGGAGAACAGCTCCTGAATGTGTATAAATGATGGGAAAAGCATGGGGGGAAATCTGCACAAATACCGGGCGCATTTGATGCAGTAAACTTTTACAGCAGTGGCAGCGGCAGTATTGTATTATTATTATTATGTTGTTATTATTATTATTATTATTATTTATTATTATTAGGCGCCCTTACCCAGGGCGACTTACAGTCTTAAACAAAAAAGGCTTGTAGCGTCCTGTTAATGTAAAGTTAAGGTGTAAAGTTAAGGTGTAAAGTTCTCCTCACCTCTGCAGGTTCATGGTTGCAGTGGCGCTCCAGTCGTTATAAAGGTGATCCTTGCGGTCCTGTCTCGGAAGCTGGGTGCTGGTTTACCTGCGGCCGGCCTCGCTTCTGTTACGGAGAGAAGCAAACAGAAGAAAACAAACAAATACTGAGTGAGCTGCCCTGGGAGCTCCCTGAGCCACAGCACGCTGTGAGCGCTGTGTTTCTGTGTTTCTGTGTTTCTGTGCAGCGGTAACCCAATCACTCACACCAGCAAGCAGTTAAATAATTCAGCAGTCTTCTGAGTCCCCCACAGTAAAAGCACAGTAGAGTGTAATAAAGCACAGTGAAAGCATTGTGAAGCACAGAGAGGTATGGTAAAGCATAGGGGAGCATTGTAAAGCACAGAGAGGTCTGGTAAAGCATAGGGAAGCATTGTAAAGCACAGAGAGGTCTGGTAAAGCACAGGCAAGCATTGTAAAGCACAGAGAGGTCTG
>CM060269.1:22448058-22484889 GCA_030684275.1 Acipenser oxyrinchus oxyrinchus | reverse complement strand
TACCAGGGCAGCCTCTGACGCACTCTGAAAGAGGGACCGGGTAGGGGAGGGAGAGTGGTGGGGAGAGGGATGGGAGGCGAGAGAGGGGTGGGAGAGGAGAGCGAGAGGTAGAAGAGGGAGAGCCAGAGGGTGGGGAGGGAGAGGGGTGGGAGGAGGAGGAGGGTGGGAGAGCGAGGCGAGAGGGGTGGGAGAGGGGTGGGAGAGCGAGGCGAGAGGGTGGGAGAGGGAGGAGGAGGGAGAGTGGGAGAGGGGTGGGAGAAGGAGGCGAGAGGAGTGGGAGAGAGTGGGAGAGGGGAGAAGGGTGGGAGAGGGAGAGCGAGAGGAGTTGGAGAGGAGAAGGGTGGGAGAGTGAGGGGTGGGAGAGGGGTGGGAGAGGGGAGAAGGGTGGGAGGCGAGGGGGGGGAGGGGGTGGGAGGAGGCGAGAGGGGTGGGAGAGGGAAGGGAGGGGTGGGAGAGGGTGAAGGTGGGAGAGTGAGAGGGGTGGGAGAGGGAAAGGCGAGAGGGAGTGGGAGAGGTGGGAGAGGGAGAGTGAGAGAGGAGAAAGGTGAGAGGTGAGAGGGGTGGGAGAGGGGGTGGGAGGAGGGAGGCGAGAGGGTGGGAGGTGAGAGGGTGGGAGGGAGGAAGCGAGAGGGGTGGGAGAGGGGAGGGAGGAGGGAGAGGCTGAGGGAGGGTGGGAGAGGGTGGGAGGAGGGAGAGGAGCCGGGAGAGGGGGGGGAGGGGGAGAGGAGAGAGGGTGAGAGGAGAGAAAGGGAGGGAGAGAAGGGGGAGAGAGAGGGAGAGGGGTGGGGAGAGGAGGCGGGAGGGTGAGGAGAGGAGAGGAGAGAGGAGAGGGGAGGGGTGGGAGGAGAGGAGAGAGGAGAGGGGGAGAGGGGGAGAGGAGCCGAAAGGGGAGGGAGAGGGGTGAGAGGGAGGCCGAGAGGGTGAGAGGAGGAGGGGAGAGGGGGGGAGGGAGGCGAGAGGAGAGAGGAGAGGGAGAGGGGGAGAGGAGCAGAGAGGAGGGAGAGGGAGAGGAGAGAGGACAGAGGGGTGGGGGAGAGAGGAGCGGGAGAGGGGAGAGGAGAGGGGAGGAGAGAGAGGGGGGAGAGCAGAAGGGGGGGGAGAGGAGAGAGGAGGGGGAGAGGAGGGAGAGAGGAGAGAGTGAGAGAGGAGAGTAGAGAGAGGGGGAGAGGGAGGCGAGAGAGGTGGTAGAGGGGTGGGGAGAGGGTGGGGAGGGAGAAGGGTGGGAGGTGAGGAGAGGTGGGAGGGAGGCGAGAGGGGTGGGAGAGGGTGGGAGGAGGCAGCAGAGAGGGTGGGAGAGGGAGGCGAGAGGTGGGAGAGGGTGGGAGGCGCGAGAGGTGGGGAGGGGTGGGGCAAGAGGTGGGAGAGGGGTGGGAGGGAGGCGAGAGAGGTGGGAGAGGGGTGGGAGGCCGAGAGGGGGGGGAGGGGGCGGAGAGAGGGAGAGGAGAGGGTGGAGAGGGAGGCGAGAGGGGTGGGAGAGGGGTGTCGAGAAGGAGAGAGGATTGAATGGATAGTTAGTACACAGTTATCTTGGCCACAAACACTGTCAGTGATCTAGAGCCACGGAGTGCGTTCCAGTGGTGATTCAGCAAGTTTGGGGGTCTCACCTTGCCTGGGGGGAACCGGCCTCTGTCCTGATTCTTCGTCGACACGGAGAGCTGGTAATTACACCGCAGCTGCTGCCCAAACTGCAACACAACAACAACATCAACCCTGTCAAAACACGCGGGAATATGAAATAGCCACAGGTGTATAAAGCAGGTGTTCACGGGTGTTAGAGAGAGTTTGTGGAATTAATGCTGGTGACAGAGGTGGAGGTCTGTGCGGCGTGTTCCGTGTTGCATGTTCCGTGTTACGTGTTCCGTATTTGTTTACATTTTGTGAGTTTTTGTAAAACCTTTTGTTTATACCGTGTTAGTTTTGTTTATTTTGTTCATTAAAACTGCGCATTGTCCCGTTTCACTTGCAGCTTTCTGTATCTGAGTCTCTGTCCGTGCCAGTACCACCTGGGCTGCGACGCTACCGCACCACAACAATACAATATCACTACACAACACAACACATCATCCTGCTGCTCCACAACCGCTCTCACCTTGAACAGTCGGAAGGCTGTGATCCAGCAGGCTCTCGTTCTCTCATCCTCGGCACACAGCAGCTTCAGATCCCGTGCGCAAAAACGCTTCCGACAGGGCTGAGAAAACACAACCAGACACACACAGAGTCAACACAACTGAGATACACAGAGAAACACAACCAGACACACACACAGCGTCAACACAACTGAGATACACAGAGAAACACAACCAGACACACACACAGAGTCAACACAAGCAGACACAACTCAGATACACACACAGTCAACACAACACAACTCAAATACACAGAGAAAACACAATGTAGACACACAACTGAAACAACACAACTAAAATACACACAACTCTCAATACAATATAAATAAACACACGGAATCAACACAAACGATACAACACAAGCACACAACTGAAACGATACAACACAAGCACACAACTGAAACGATACAACACAAGCACACAACTGAAACGATGCAACACAAGCACACAGCTGAAACGATACAACACAAGCACACAACTGAAACGATGCAACTATGCATAGAGTCAACAAATACACACACACAGTCAGCAAAAGACAGCACAATTGATACATCACTAAAATGTACAACCCAACAAAAAAACACACACAGAGTCAACACAACTGCTCCACCCCACCCCAATACCTTGATGCAGAATGTGAAGTCGCTGGGGGCCCCATACAGCTTCCTGCTCTGAGACACACTGTAGATATTCAGCTCCTCCAGGTCAGCTACGTACTGCAGGTGCCGGGGCTCCTGAGAGACACACAGAGAGGGAGGGAGGGATTGTCAGGTGTGTGCAGGTGAGCTTATAGGTGTCTGTGTTCACCTGTGAGCACAGGTGTATAAATATGCAGGTGTTGTGCAGGTGTTTGATGTTCAGGTGTGCTGTCTGCGTTAGATGTGCAGGTGTGTGCAGGTGCTTTAACATACAGGCGAGTCCAGGTGTTAGATGTTCAGGTGTTAGATGTTCAGGTGTTCTGTGGGTGTTAGATATGCAGGTTACAGGTGTGTGTGCAGGTGTGCTGTGGGTGTTAGATATGCAGGTGTGTGTGCAGGTGTGCTGTGGGTGTTAGATATGCAGGTTACACGTGTGTGTGCAGGTGTGCTGTGGGTGTTAGATGTTCAGGTGTGCTGTGGGTGTTAGATATGCAGGTGTGTGTACAGGTGTGTGCAGGTGTGAGGTGGGTGTCAGATGTTCAGGTGTGTGCTGTGGGTGTTAGATGTGCAGGTGTGTGCAGGTGTGCGGTGGGTGTTAGATGTGCAGGTGTGTGCAGGTGTGCGGTGGGTGTTAGATGTTCAGGTGTGTGCTGTGGGTGGTTAGATGTGCAGGTGTGTGCAGGTGTGCGGTGGGTGTCAGACGTTCAGGTGTGTGCTGTGGGTGGTTAGATGTGCAGGTGTGTGCAGGTGTGTGCAGGTGTGCGGTGGGTGGTTAGATGTGCAGGTGTGGGAAGGTGTGCGGTGGGTGTTAGATGTTCAGGTGTGTGCTGTGGGTGGTTAGATGTGCAGGTGTGTGCAGGTGTGCTGTGGGTGGTTAGATGTGCAGGTGTGTGCAGGTGTGCGGTGGGTGTTAGATGTGCAGGTGTGTGCAGGTGTGCTGTGGGTGGTTAGATGTGCAGGTGTGTGCAGGTGTGTGCAGGTGTGGGTGGAGTGTGCAGATGTGCAGGTGTGTGCAGGTGTGCGGTGGGTGTTAGATGTTCAGGTGTGTGCTGTGGGTGGTTAGATGTGCAGGTGTGTGCAGGTGTGTGCAGGTGTGCGGTGGGTGTTAGATGTGCAGGTGTGTGCTGGTGCGGTGGTTAGATGTGTAGGTGTGTGCAGGTGTGTGCAGGTGTGCGGTGGGTGTTAGATGTGCAGGTGTGTGCTGTGGGTGGTTAGATGTGCAGGTGTGTGCAGGTGTGTGCAGGTGTGCGGTGGGTGTTAGATGTGCAGGTGTGTGCAGGTGTGCTGTGGGTGGTTAGATGTGCAGGTGTGTGCAGGTGTGTGCAGGTGTGCGGTGGGTGTTAGATGTTCAGGTGTGTGCTGTGGGTGGTTAGATGTGCAGGTGTGTGCAGGTGTGCGGTGGGTGGTTAGATGTGCAGGTGTGTGCAGGTGTGCGGTGGGTGGTTAGATGTGCAGGTGTGTGCAGGTGTGCGGTGGGTGTTAGATGTGCAGGTGTGTGCAGGTGTGCTGTGGGTGGTTAGATGTGCAGGTGTGTGCAGGTGTGTGCAGGTGTGCGGTGGGTGTTAGATGTGCAGGTGTGTGCTGTGGGTGGTTAGATGTGCAGGTGTGTGCAGGTGTGTGCAGGTGTGCGGTGGGTGTTAGATGTGCAGGTGTGTGCTGTGGGTGGTTAGATGTGCAGGTGTGTGCAGGTGTGTGCAGGTGTGCGGTGGGTGTTAGATGTTCAGGTGTGTGCTGTGGGTGGTGAGATGTGCAGGTGTGTGCAGGTGTGCGGTGGGTGTTAGATGTGCAGGTGTGTGCGTGTGGGTGGTTAGATGTGCAGGTGTGTGCAGGTGTGCGGTGGTTGAGTCAGGGTGTGCAGGTGTGTGCAGGTGTGCGGTGGGTGTTAGATGTGCAGGTGTGTGCTGTGGGTGGTTAGATGTGCAGGTGTGTGCAGGTGTGTGCAGGTGTGCGGTGGGTGTTAGATGTGCAGGTGTGTGCTGTGGGTGGTTAGGTGTGTGCAGGTGTGTGCAGGTGTGCGGTGGGTGTTAGATGTGCAGGTGTGTGCTGTGGGTGGTTAGATGTGTAGGTGTGTGCAGGTGTGTGCAGGTGTGCGGTGGGTGTTAGATGTGCAGGTGTGTGCTGTGGGTGGTTAGATGTGCTGTGGCTGGGGGCGGAGGCTGACCTTGGAGCTGCCCTTGTTGGAGTGGTAGAGCCCCGACTTCCTGAGGAAGAAGCAGCTTCTCTTCCAGCCCTTCTTGCCCGTCTCCCGCACTTGTAGGGAGCCCTGGATCTCCGGGCAGCTGCCCGACAGCAGAAGGTTCTGAGAGACAGAGAGCGGGGCCAAACCATTAACACCAGCACAACCAGCATACAGCCCAGTACAACCATCACAACACAGAGAGAGTGAGAGCAGAGCCAAACCATTAACACCAGCACAACCAGCATACAGCCAAGCACAACCATCACAACACAGGACAAAACCAGCAACCACAATACAGTCCAATATAACCCAGTTCAGCAGGTTCTGAGGATGAGTTCTGATGATGTTACACCCCTCCCCCCCTCACCTGGATGAGTTCTGATGATGTCACACCCCTCCCCCCTCTCACCTGGATGAGTTCTGATGATGTCATGCCCTTGTTGATGTCCAGACAGTCTGAGATCATGTGCTCTGGGAAAAAGTGCTGGAAAAAAAGTGAGAGAGTGAGAGAGAGTAAAGGTGTGTGTGTACCGGTGTGTGTACAGGTGTGTGTTCAGGTATTTGTTCAGGTGAGTGTGTGTATAGGAGTGTGTACAGGTGTGTGTTCAGGTGTGTGTTCAGGTGTGTGTGTACAGGTGTGTACAGGTCTGTGTTCAGGTGTGTGTGTACAGGTGTGTGTACAGGTGTGTGCAGTTGTGTGTGTACTGTGAAGGTGTTGTCAGTGTGTTTTCGGTGTGTTCAGTGTGTGAGAGATTATGCAGTGACGCTGGCAGGCTGGCAGTACCATGGGCTTCTTGAAGAACTCATACTTGGCGTAGTTCTTGCGGAACAGGAACCTGCTGTCGCCCTCCAGTGGCCAGGTGGCCTGGATCTCCAGAACGATCTCGTGGTCCTCCAGACAGCGCTCTGAGAGAGTGGGGGAGAGAGACGGAAATCAGCAGTCTTACATCAATATAACTTTGTGTTCCAGAAATATAATAATATTATCTTTTAGACTCAGATTGCAGTTTTGCTCCGTGAACACATTTATATGTTGTTCAGTCCTCTCCCTACCAATTCCCCGTCCACGTCCCTCCCAGTCCCTCCCAGTCTCCTCCCAATACCCCGTCCACGTCCCTCCCAGTCTCCTCCCAATACCCCGTCCACGTCCCTCCCAGTCTCCTCCCAATACCCGTCCACGTCCCTCCCAGTCTCCTCCCAATACCCGTCCACGTCCCTCCCAGTCTCCTCCCAATACCCGTCCACGTCCCTCCCAGTCTCCTCCCAATACCCTATCCACGTCCCTCCCAGTCCCTCCCAGTCTCCTCCCAATACCCCGTCCACGTCCCTCCCAGTCCCTCCCAGTCTCCTCCTAATCCCTCCCATTCCCACTCCCCTCCCAGTCCCTCCTCCTCTCCCCTTCCCATTCCCTCCACTCCCTCCCAGTACCTCTTAATCCCTCCCATTCCCACTCCCCTTCCAGTCTCTCCCAGTCTTCCCAGTACCTAGTCCCAGGTGGGGGTGTATCTCCACCAGTGCCCATGTCTCCTGGTCTCTGCTCTGGGTGCGCTGCACCAGCAGGCTACACACGTCCCTCGCTGTGGCCCCTCAGGGACCCCTAGAGATCGCTGAGCCCGTCCTCAATGCAGACCTTTACCAGCTGTGGGGAAGAGGGACGAACAGGGGGAGGCGAGGCGTTAAGGTTTGATCTAGCTGTAGATACATTCTTACAAACTTAACAAGCTTTGAGAGAGGAGAGGGGGGAGAGGGGGTGAGGATGGAGAGAGGATGGAGAGGGAGCGGGGGAGAGGAGGGAGAGAGGAGGGAAAGGGAGGAGGTGGGGGAGTGAGGAGGGAGAGAGGAGGGAGAGGGAGGGGGTGAGGAGGGAGAGGGAATGGGGGAGAAGGGACAGGGATAGGGGGGTATTATTATTATTATTTGTTTTTTTAGTAGACGCCTTTACCCAAGGCGACTTACAGAGACTAGGGTGTGTGAACTATGCATCAGCTGCAGAGTCACTTACAACTACGTCTCACCCGAAAGACGGAGCACAAGGAGGTTAAGTGACTTGCTCAGGGTCACACAATGAGTCAGTGGCTGAGGTGGGATTTGAACTGGGGACCTCCTGGTTACAAGTCCTTTTCTTTAACCACTGGACCACACAGTCTCCTATGTAGTTATAATCAATCTGTATTTTAATTAATATAAACAGCTCTGGCCATTGGATTTAACATGATTGAACTGAACTCAGTAGAATGATTGGACAAGTGGGGGACAAGACAGGAGAGAGACACACAGGCAGATACACAGACGGAGACACACAGACAGAGACTTTGACAGAGTGGACACTTTCACTGGAGGGACAGGACAGGCAGACTTGAAAGGCTGTGAATTTTGTACAGTGAAGAATAAAATGTGTCTCTGTCTGTGTGCCTCTGATTCGATCTCTCCACTGTTACACTGGTAACAGAGTCCATTGAACTCCTCCCTCCCTCCCTCTCTCTCCGTCTGCCCCTCCTTCCCTCCCTCCCTCTCTCTCTTTCTCCCCCTCCCTTTCCCGCTCTCTCTGTCTTTTTCCTCTCCCTCCCTCCCTCCCTCTCTCTCCGTCTGCCCCTCCTTCCTCCCTCCCTCTCTCTTTCTCCCCTCCCTTTCCCGCTCTCTCTGTCTTTTCCTCTCCCTCCCTCCCTCCCTGGCATCCTAGTTGTTTTTTTTTAACTACACAGTATCCCTGTTGCCATGGCTACAGCGAGGCATGACTCACACACCCCCACGCACCTGAGGCAGGTACACAGGTATGACCTCACAGCCTGCTGAATCACAGATACCTGGCAGACAGGTGTGTCACACGAGAGACAGAAAGAAAGACGTCAAAGCAAAACTAACTGTCAAGCAGACAAGTGTTTGGGCCGTAGTGCCTTCATCAGCCTCAAACTCTTTGAAGCTTCCTTGCCTTTAACTGCTAACTGCTCTGGGTCTTATATCCAACATCCACACACCCACTGCAACCCAGCCTCGAACCCAGGGCCACACAGGGCCACACTGGGCACACAGAGCCACGCAGGACTAGGCAGAGTACTGGAAAAGATTACCAGCACTGTTTACCGCTAGCTTTACCAAAATAAAAAAAAGGACCAGATTGCTCTAACACCCAGATTTTCTTATCTAACGCAATCTGACTGCCTGTGGTGAAGCAGAACTCCTGTCTTTTAGAGCCTCCTTGATTTGGCAAGCAGGTGTGTGTGTGTGTGTCAGTCTCTCTGTGTGTATGTGCGTGTGTTTCAGTGTGTCAGTGTGTGTCAGCGCCTCTGTGTGAGTGTGTGTCTCAGTATGAGTGTGTGTGTCAGTGTGAGTGTGTATAAGTGAGTGTGTGCAGGAGTGAATGAGTGTGTGTGTCAGTGTGAGTGAGCGAGTGTGCGTGTGTGTGTGTGTGTATTATGAGTGTGACTGTGTGTCTGTAAGTGTGTGTATACAGCCACACCTGTGAAGCACTTGACTCTAAACAAAGACCCTAAGAGGCTGTGTGGTCCAGTGGTTAAAGAAAAGGGCTTGTAACCAGGAGGTCCCCGGTTCAAATCCCACCTCATTGTGTGACCCTGAGCAAGTCACTTAACCTCTTTGTGCTCCGTCTTTCGGGTGAGACGTAATTGTAAGTGACTCTGCAGCTGATGCATAGTTCACACACCTTCCCCAAACCCAACCCCCTCAACTCCTTCCCCAAATCCACTCCTTCCTCCCTGAGCTCCTCCCCCATACCCACTCCCCCACCCTCCTCAACCCCAGAGGGAGGGAGTGAAGCAGGAAGGGAGGTGAGCAGTGTTTCAGTCCTGTTCCTGTTGACTCACGTGTGTGCCAGGTGCAGGGGGCGTGCCTGTGCCCAGTGGGGAGCCAATCAGGATGGGGGAGTGAGCGGGGCTGCAGAGCTCAGGGAAGGGATTGGGTATCGAGTCTTGTTCCTTCGGCCTGATTGGAGAGAAACAGAAAATGTTCACATTCACACATGGATCAAGCCGAGTGTTTTGTTCTATTTTTGTTGCCGATCTCTCCTGGTTCCTCTGAGTTCTGAGCGCTCGGTACCTGGGGTTCTGGATGCTCAGGGGCTGAGATCTCTTCACTGAGGGGGGGGCTGTGGGCAGGGGCGCCTGTCCGTCCGCCTGTCTGGGCTCTTGCTGCGGCCCCACCGCATCCATCGAGTTCTCTGAGGGGAGGACGGGGTTAATCAGACTGGAAATAAGTCTCCCATTGCATAGCGGTTTGATCCATTCCCGGTTTTACTAAGAGTTTGTTACCTATGCACACTTTGGCTAATCAAGCTCATTGTAAAACCTGGAATGGGTGAAACTGGGATGCAGTGAGAGTTTTATTTCCATCCCTGCATTTCACCACCAAAGACATTGAGAGAGACTTCTAGAAACGTTTGTAGTCGTGTCTACAGAGCTTCTGAAAGTATTTCTAAAAAAACACGTGCACACTCAGACACACACATTCCTGTCAGCCTGTGTCAGTTATTTAAAGCACAATTGAGCGTCTCAGCTATTTAAAGCACAAAGGAACAGAACACAATGAAAACCAGTTTGCCTGCGTGTGTCTCCTATGTGTGTGTGTGTGTCTCTGTGTCTGTCTATGTGTGTGTGTGTGTGTGTGTGTGTGTGTGTGTGTGTGTGTGTGTGTGTGTGTGTGTGTGTGTGTGTGTGTGTGTGTGTGTGTGTCCGTGTGTGACTGTGTGTGTGTGTCTCTGTGTGTCTATGTGTGTGTGTGTGTGTGTCTCTGTGTGTGTGTGTGTCTCTGGTGTGTGTGTGTGTGTGTGACTGTGTATGTGTGTCTCCGTGTGTGACTGTGTGCGTGTGTCTCTGTGTGTCTATGTGTGTGTGTGTGTGTGTGTGTGTGTCTGTGTGTGTGTGTGTGTGTGTGTGTGTGTGTGACTGTGTATGTGTGTCTCCGTGTGTGTGTGTGTAATGTATGTCTGTGTCTGTATGTGCGTGTGTTTGTCTCAGTGTGTGTCTGTGTCTTTGTGTGTGCATCTTGGTGTGTGTGTTTGTGTCTGTGTGTATGTATGTGTGCATATGTGTATCAGTGTGTGAGATTATTATTATTATTACTAAAAACCTTACAACACCAATATATATATATATATATATATATATATATATATATATATATATATATATATATATATATATGAAAGCTAAATACAATGTAATAACATTGAACTTCTCTCCAACATTCTACCTGAGAGTCGTTTGATATATATCCCCCCCTGTGGACCCATGGCCCTGAGGGGGTTGTGATGTGGTTGTTATTTTGACTCCCCTGTGGATAAGCCTGGCTGGATTAGCTGCCAAACCTCCCTCTGTCTTCTGTGAAAGATAAATGGTGACATCACCCAAAATACTCTGCCAAGATACCACACAACAACACACAGACTGAACCAGGCCAGCCAGTCTAGTGTAGAGAACTCAGTGCTGTACTGGGGATCTGAGAGCCAGCTAATTCAATACAGTCTAGTATAGAGAACTCAGTGCTGTACTGGGGATCTGAGAGCCAGCTAATTCAATACAGTCTAGTATAGAGAACTCAGTGCTGTACTGGGGATCTGAGAGCCAGCTAATTCAATACAGTCTAGTCTAGAGAACTCAGTGCTGTACTGGGGATCTGAGAGCCAGCTAATTCAATACAGTCTAGTATAGAGAACTCAGTGCTGTACTGGGGATCTGAGAGCCAGCTAATTCAATAGAGTCTAGTATTGAGAACTCAGTGCTGTACTGTACTGCAGCTCAGAGGATTGACAACTTTAGACAAAGACACTCTCAGGTTTTCTGACAAAGCTACCCAGAGTGCGTTTCTCAAAAAAAAAAAGGACAAAGCAAATCAGCCATCTATAAACACCAACCAGGGATCACAAACAGAAAACAAGCAGACCCTCTCCCACACACCCCTCACTCCCCCTCCCCTCGACAGATAAGCAGCCCTGCACTGAATTTCATTTCGTCTAATCAGAGACCTACCTGTGCGAGCTGCGATGGAGACGGCTTCCTTAAGAGGATCCTGAACGAGGATTTCCTGTTTGCTTGTTCTCTACCCTGCCTTCCTCCTCCTTTTCTCTCTCTCTCTCTCTCTCTCTCTCTCCTTCCTTCCCTCCCTCTCTGCCTTCCTGCCTACCTGTCTACCTGCCGGTCTTCTGATTTGCATGGACCCGCCCCACTGACATCATCCCCTGCAATGTGTGCACAGTGTAAATGAGAAGAAGAGGCCTTTCAATGGGCAATTCCTATTAGGACATCTTCAGACATCAAAACTCAAGTCTGTTGCCATGGATCCCTGTTCTTAGTTCCCCACTACCTCCCCTGGCTTTTGCCAAGCATCGCTGCTGTTTTGTTTTCGGTATATTTCATTTGGTATCAAGTGTCAGTCAAATTCTGTATCAGGTATCATTCATATCCTTCCCTCCCTCCCTCCCTTCCCTCTCTCTCTCTCTCCTGCTCTACCTGTTTTTCCAGGCTGGTATTAGAGCACGCTTGGCTGCTCTCCTGTCCTGACTCTTGCAAATAATTCACTCCTCTTAATTATAGAGGAGTGTCAGCCAGCTGGCTGAGAGACAGGGAGATAGGAAGACAGGGATACAGGGAGACAGAGAGAGAGTTACGGTAAAGCATAGGCAAGCGTTGTATGGTAAAGATATGGTAAAGCAAAAAAAAAAACAACAAGCAAACAAACAAGGTAAACTAACTCTTATAAAAGTTTCCCACAGTAAAAGCACAGCACAGTGTATTACAGCATAGTGAAAGCAGGGTACAGCATAGGCAAGCACTGTAAAGCCTGTAGTGCATATTGGGACGTAGTGTTAGACATTGCTTCCAAGAAGGAGATGGCGAGCAGCCCCAGCAGGTCCAGGGTGCACTGACAGTAAACCAGATAAGAATGATACTGGAGCTGACGTTGTCTTATTACTGTTTCGCTGATAAGACAAACCCATTGGACAAAGGTGCCTGGGTTAGGCCCTTCAACCAATCACAGCAGCACTAGCTGCGGGATCGAGGGCTGCCATTGCCCGATAAGGAGCAGGGGAGTGTTGTTGACTGACTGGTTGTCTAGGGTTGTCGAGGGGTGACAGGGGGCAAAGTTTACCTGCGGAGGTGTAGCAGAGGCGAGACAAAGTCTTGAAAATTCACTTGAAGGGCTGTGTGACTGCCCAGAGGAGAACAAACAGAAAGAAAGACACTGACCGGAGGATTGGAGAAGCGACCCTGCAGCCTGAGGAGAGGGGGTCTGAACGAGAGAGGAAGGAGGTTTTACATTTCTTAGAACTCGTTAATATTTACAGAGCGAGAACGTGAAAGACAGGCAAAGAGAAAGAGTGAGTGAGAGAGAGAGATTGAAAAGTAATGAAGCAGGAGTCAGTCAGGCAGTGATTCTGTGTCTGTCTGCTGTGTCTGTCTCTCTCTTCTCTGTCCTGTGTCCAGCTTGTCTCTGTCCTGTGTCTCTGTCCCGTGTCTGGGATGGCGTGCCACGCCCCTCTCTCTTGCGGTGCGTCTGTGCTTCTCCTCCTGCTCATGTCACAAGCTATCTGGTGGAACATCGTCGTGGGCAGTGACGAGGACCCCCAGACCACCACACCCCTGCAGGGGACCCCCAATCTCAGCACTGTAGGAGCAGCCCCAGCACTGCCAGGGGGAGCGCAGGGCACCCCAGCAATCAACAAAGAGGTCGACCCAACACACAACGAGGGAGAGGAGGAAGGGGTCACCCCATCAGTCAATGAGGGAGAGGAGGAAGGGGTCACCCCATCAGTCAACGAGGGAGAGGAGGAAGGGGCCACCCCATCAGTCAATGATGGAGAGGAGGAAGGGGTCACCCCATCAATCAATGAGGGAGAGGAGGAAGGGGTCACCCCATCAATCAACAAGGGAGAGGAGGAAGGGGTCACCCCATCAATCAACGAGAGAGAGGAGGAAGGGGTCACCCCATCAATCAACGAGGGAGAGGAGGAAGGGATCACCCCATTAAACAACATGGGAGACACCCCGAAAGAGCCTAGGGTCACCCCCAAACCTACAGAATCAGCTGGACTACCACTCACCAACCCCAAACCTATGGAGTTAGCTGAGGTACAGGTGACCACCCCCAAACCTACTGAACCAGCTGCAGCACCACTGAGCGAACCCACACCTACAAAATCATCTGAGAGAGGGCCGTTAGACAGACTGACCACCCCCAAACCTGCTGAACCCGGGGTCACCCCACTGAGCACCCCCAAACCTATAGAGTCTGCTGGGGTACAGCTGACCACGCCAAATACTGCTGACCCTCGGGTCACCCCCAAACCTACAGAACTTGAGGTTAGTCTTAAACCTACAGAATCTGCTGGGGTACAGCTCACCACTGCGAAACCCACCCGAACCAGCTAGGTCATCACTGACTCCCCAAAACCTACTGAACCTGGAGTCACCCCCAAACCTACTGAACCAGCTGCAGCACCACTGAGCGAACCCACACCTACAAAATCATCTGAGAGAGGGCCGTTAGACAGACTGACCACCCCAAACCTGCTGAACCCGGGTCACCCCACTGAGCACCCCCAAACCTATAGAGTCTGCTGGGGTACAGCTGACCACGCCAAATACTGCTGACCCTCGGGTCACCCCCAAACCTACAGAACTTGAGGTTAGTCTTAAACCTACAGAATCTGCTGGGGTACAGCTCACCACTGCGAAACCCACCGAACCAGCTAGGTCATCACTGACTCCCCCAAAACCTACTGAACCTGGAGTCACCCCCAAACCTACTGAACCAGCTGCAGCACCACTGAGCGAACCCACACCTACAAAATCATCTGAGAGAGGGCCGTTAGACAGACTGACCACCCCCAAACCTGCTGAACCCGGGGTCACCCCACTGAGCACCCCCAAACCTATAGAGTCTGCTGGGGTACAGCTGACCACGCCAAATACTGCTGACCCTCGGGTCACCCCCAAACCTACAGAACTTGAGGTTAGTCTTAAACCTACAGAATCTGCTGGGGTACAGCTCCCCACTGCGAAACCCACCGAACCAGCTAGGTCATCACTGACTCCCCCAAAACCTACTGAACCTGGAGTCACCCCCAAACCTACTGAACCAGCTGCAGCACCACTGAGCACTGCGAGACTGATTGAACCCAGGGTCACTCCCACCCCTGCAGAATCATCCGAGAGAGGGGCGTTAGACAGACTGACCACCCCCAAACCTACTGAACTCGGAGTCACCCCCAAACCTACTGAACCAGCTGGGCTACCTCTGACCACCTCAAAACCTGTTGAGCCAGGGGTCACCCCAATAGAAACAGGATCCACTGAGCTACCACTGAGCACCCCCAAACCTACAGGCGGGGGAGAGGGACCCCCAGATCCTCCTCGGGGGATCCCTGCAGTCCCAGGGACCCCCCACCTTCTCCCAGTTCCTCAGTTCGACACAGGTAAAGCACTGCACTGCTCAGCACTGCCCTGCCTTCATCACTGCGTTACTGTCTGACTCTGTCTCTGTTACACTCAGATCTGTCTGTAATGTAATTCAGAGCTGTTAAATACATGTCACTTGACCAATATACAGAGCATTGAACTCCACAATGCAGTTCTTTTGAAGTGCAATTTAAGTGCATCACAGAAACCAGGACTAGAGGGCACACAGTGTGGAAATGAAGTGGAGATAGACTTAGAAAACAGAGGGATGGAGACTCTTCTTCACACAGAGAGTGGGGAG
Organism: Acipenser oxyrinchus oxyrinchus; assembly: GCA_030684275.1. NCBI lineage: Eukaryota > Metazoa > Chordata > Actinopteri > Acipenseriformes > Acipenseridae > Acipenser > Acipenser oxyrinchus. The sequence goes on along the minus strand of CM060269.1, from coordinate 22,470,235 downwards.
GGGATGGAAAGGGCTACCAGGGGTTACCTAGCCATGTTGAGTCTGAATCGCTGGGATCCTTTAAGACCCGACTTGACAAAGTTCTGAGATCAATCAGCTGCTCGAAACCGGACGAGCTCTGATGGGCTGAACGGCGTCCTCTTGTTAATAAATGTTCTTATATTTCTTATGTTCTTTAGTATCCCATTTTTTGAATGTGTTTTAATCAGAAGAAAACTATGGAAGTGTTTTGTTTTTTTTTGCTCTTGTGGTTTGTCGAATCACAGAACCCCTCTGTGGAATCCCAGCCTTATCTTCCTTCCCTGTTTTTCCCAGATCTCGGAAACTTGCTATCCCTGTGTGGCTGGACCTCCTGGACCAAAGGTTTGTCCGATTTTCACTTCTTATATTTTATTTAAAAACCCACTTTGCTTTGCTCTACACTAGATTGTGTTGAATTAGCTGGCTCTCAGATCCCCAGTACAGCACTGAGTTCTCTATACTAGACTGTATTGAATTAGCTGGCTCTCAGATCCCCAGTACAGCACTGAGTTCTCTATACTAGACTGTATTGAATTAGCTGGCTCTCAGATCCCCAGTACAGCACTGAGTTCTCTATACTAGACTGTATTGAATTAGCTGGCTCTGATCCCCAGTACAGCACTGAGTTCTCTATACCAGACTGTATTGAATTAGCTGGCTCTCAGATCCTCAGTACAGCACTGAGTTCTCTACACTAGACTGTATTGAATTATCTGGCTCTCAGATCCCCAGTACAGCACTGAGTTCTCTAGACTAGACTGTATTGAATTAGCTGGCTCTCAGATCCCCAGTACAGCACTGAGTTCTCTATACTAGACTGTATTGAATTAGCTGGCTCTCAGATCCCCAGTACAGCACTGAGTTCTCTATACTAGACTGTATTGAATTAGCTGTATCTCAGATCCCCAGTACAGCACTGAGTTCTCTATACTAGACTGTATTGAATTAGCTGGCTCTCAGATCCCCAGTACAGCACTGAGTTCTCTATACTAGACTGTATTGAATTAGCTGGCTCTCAGATCCCCATTACAGCACTGAATTCTCTATACTAGACTGTATTGAATTAGCTGGCTCTCAGATCCCCAGTACAGCACTGAGTTCTCTATACTAGACTTTATTGAATTAGTTGGCTCTCAGATCCCCAGTACAGCACTGAGTTCTCTATACTAGACTGTATTGAATTAGCTGGCTCTCAGATCCCCAGTACAGCACTGAGTTCTCTATACTAGACTGTATTGAATTAGCTGGCTCTCAGATCCCCAGTACAGCACTGAGTTCTCTATACTAGACTGTATTGAATTAGCTGGCTCTCAGATCCCCAGTACAGCACTGAGTTCTCTATACTAGACTGTATTGAATTAGCTGGCTCTCAGATCCCCAGTACAGCACTGAGTTCTCTATACTAGACTGTATTGAATTAGCTGTCTGTTAGATCTCTTTAGTGATTGTGTTTTCCCTTTTCAGGGGGACAGTGGAGCTGTTGGCCCACCCGGCCTCCCTGGTCTGCAAGGGCCTGTGGGACCCCCAGGGACCACGTCTGAGTTATTCTGCAAGGTGAGTTTCAAAATCCATTCCACTACTCATCCAAAATATCCATAAAAGGAACGCTGATGAAGGCACTAGAGCCCAAACACTTGTCTGCTTGACTCAGTCTCTTCTCGTGTCAATAACACTGATGAAGGGACTCGTCTGAATTATTGTCTGCTTGACCTGGAGGAGTTCAGTGTTGAAGTCTGGTTTTCTGTTTTTTGTTCCCAGGGTATAAATGGTGACCAAGGAGAGAAGGTAAGCTGTGTTTGGTACAGGGTTATGCAGGGCTGTGATATTAGGAGTCATGTGTTGTATCTGTGATAGCTGTACTATCCAGGGGTCTGTCTGTTATCTCTATGGAGGTGTGTGTGTTCCTGTTTCACCGGCTGTGTGTTTCAGGGTGAGCGCGGAGAGAGAGGGGAGAAGGGAGCAGAGGGGACGAAGATTCAGGGGCCTATGGGGCCAATAGGAGCCCCAGGGCTAACGAGACCGACTGGAGCCAAGGTGAGCCGGAGAGAAGGGATTCTAACTAACCCACTCAGGGGTATTTCATTCTTAAAAATAAATAAATAAACTTAACATATGTCATTGAAAAAGACTTTAGTCAAAACTATAATTATAGACTGTTATCAATAATAATAATACAATGTTACAACATTATTATTATTATTATTATTATTATTATTATTATTATTATTATTATTATTATTAGCACCAGTAGTAGTGGTAGTAGCAATATCTAAACTTTTAAAATAGCAGTATTTTTTGTATTCATATTATTAGGTGTAGTAGTAGTAATATAAACACTTCTAAACTTACATTATACATTACAATAAAAAAAAAAATATATATATATATATATACATGAGATCTTCTTAAGTTTTGGCAGTGGTTCCGGTTACCACTGTTGTGTTTTAAAGTTCTGGATGAAACCTCTACAAGTAACAGAACCTGGAGAAACAAACTGTTTTGTTTTCTAGGGCGACAAAGGAGAGAGAGGCCAGCGCGGAGCAAAGGTACTACAACGTAACATACACTTTACTCAAACTTTACTACAATGCAACATACACTTTACTCAAACTTTACTACAATGCAACAGACATGTTACTCACATTTTACTACAACATAACAGACACTTTACTCAAACTTTACAACAGGGTAACGTACATATTTCTCAAACTTTACTACAACGTATCAATCTTTACTCGTATTTTACTACAGAGTAACATACTTGATTCATACTTTATTACTATGTAAAACACATTACTCATACTTTACAACAAAGTAATAGACTTTTACTCAAACTTTACTACAATGTATCATACACTTTTCCCACACTGTACTGCTGTGTAACCCTGGCGTTTGTGTTTTTGTCTGCAGGGATTCCGGGCGAGACGGTGTGGCACTGCTGGGCCCCTGGTCCCCAGGCCCTCCCGGGCCCCCCGGACACTCCAGACAGACCCTGGGGCCCACCGCAGGGAACCCCAATAAACCAGTAAGTGATAGAATGTACTGGGACATTGAGACATCCTTCAGTGTGATTGATTGAGTTCCCGTGCATGATTGTTTCATAATGTTAATAACTGTCTGTTATCTCTATGGAGGTGTGTGTGTTCTTGCTTCACCGGCTGTGTGTTTCAGGGTAAGCGCGGAAACAGAGGGGAGAAGGGAGCAGAGGGGATGAAGATTCAGGGGCCTGTGGGGCCAATAGGAGCCCCAGGGCCAACAGGACCGACTGGAGCCAAGGTGAGCCGTAAAGAAGGGATTCTTACTAACCCACTCAGGGATATTTCATTCTTAAAAATAAAAAAAATAATTAGAGATTGTTGTCAATAATAATACATGAATAATACAATGTTACAACATTATTATTATTATTATTATTATTATTATTATTATTATTATTATTATTATTATTATCAGTAGTAGTGGTCGCAGTATTATCTAAACTTTTAAAATACACATTATAATTAGGGCTTTAAGTTTTCGGTTTTAACCGATAATAACCACAAAAAAAACCTGAAGACCTATTTAGAAATAGTTTTTGTAAATATGAAACTGCTGTACAATTACAGTATTCGTGATGTGGGCATCCTCACTTCAACACACTACGTAAACTTTTGTATACCGCACTAAAGCATAGCGCAGATACCGCAGTACAAAAGAGTCGGCTCCATTGTACAGCGGTATCGGCGCTATGCGTTAGTGTGAGAAGTCTTGAGTTCGCGCCTGCCCTCCGCCTGTGTATGGATTGCCTCGCCCTCTGTTGTGCGTTGGCCGAGATCGCTATAATATTATTAGGTGTAGTAATAAAAACACGCAATCTAAACTTACATTATACATTACAATAAAAATATATATATACATGAGATCTTCTTAAGTTTCGGCAGTGGTTCCGGTTACCACTGTTGTGTTTTAAAGTTCTGGATGAAACCTCTACAAGTAACAGAACCTGGAGAAACAAACTGTTTTGTTTTCTAGGGAGACAAAGGAGAGAGAGGCCAGCGCGGAGCAATGGTACTACAACGTAACATACACTTTACTCAAACTTTACTACAACGCAACACACACTTTACTCACACTTTACTACAACGCAACACACAGTTTACTCACACTTTACTACAATGCAACAGACACTTTACTCAAACTTTACTACAACGCAACAGACACTTTACTCAAACTTTACAACAGGGTAACATACATTTTACTCAAACTTTAATACAGCGTAACACTCTTTGCTCGTATTTTACTACAGAGTAACATACTTGATTCATACTTTATTACTATGTAAAACACATTACTCATACTTTACAACAAAGTAATAGACTTTTACTCAAACTTTACTACAATGTATCATACACTTTTCCCACACTGTACTGCTGTGTAACCCTGGCGTTTGTGTTTTTGTCTGCAGGGATTCCCGGGGCGAGACGGTGTGGCACTGCTGGGCCCCCCTGGTCCCCAGGCCCTCCCGGGCCCCCCGGACACTCCAGACAGACCCTGGGGCCCCCCGCAGGGAACCCCAATAAACCAGTAAGTGATAGAATGTACTGGGACATTGAGACATCCTTCAGTGTGATCGATTGAGTTCTCGTGCATGATTGTTTCATAATGTTAATAACTTGGTGAAATTCAGAATATTAAGAAAGAATATTAAAAATGATGCAGGGTCGCTTCTGAAATCCTCTGTGTTGACACAGTGTCTCCAGTCTGCTCCTTTCTCTTTTTCTCTTTCAGGGTCTGCAAGGACCCCCTGGACCTCCCGGACCCCCTGGACCCCAAGGACACATCGTTTACTACAATGTAATACATACTTTACTCATCCATTACTACAATGTAATAGACTATTATACATTACTTTATTACCACACTGTAACTGTACTTTACTACAATGTAATAAATACTTTACTCATCCATTACTACAACATAATATATTTTACTCACACACTTTATTCATAAGTTACTACCACGTGACATAGAATGTACTACAACTTTACTACGACTCTCTCTCATCTCACAGAGAGTGTTCCCTGTGCCCCCCCGACCGCACTGCAAGGACAGAGTAAGGCTCCTCTTTGAATAGAGCTTGTTTTCACTGTTTACCTGTCTGATTATCTGTTACATGTGGATGCTCGTTTCATTCATACAATCTAACGTCTGCGTTCTCTCTCCTGCAGCTGAACACCGTGCAGAGCCAACATCCAGGTTGGTAAATATGGAATGCCATTTGTGTCAGAACTATTCATCAATGAATTAGTCAATTCATCAATTCATTCGTCAATTCGTCAACTCATTCATCAATTCGTGCTTAAATTCATTAGTCATTAATTCATCCATACGAAAGGCTTGAAGAATTGAAAGATGAATTGCCAGCTGTCAATCTCGTACTGTGCCAAAAAGGAGTAACCACTTCTAGCCAATTGGAGCAGGTACTAAAATTGCAACCAATGAGAATCTCGAGCAAAACTGCTTCACCCAATAACCTTGCAGCTTACTGTTAGGACAGGTGTTTCAATCACCCCAGCCACCAGCAAAAAAACAACAACAACATTTTGCTTCAATGGTGTATACTGAGGCCTTGAACCAGAGATTTTAAAAAAAACAGCAGCAACTACTGCCTTAAACCACAGACACAAAACCACGGCAGTGATTCTACAAAGATGTTAACTGCATAGGGTAAATAGATATACAAATATAGTTTTACAATAGAGTAACATATAGAATTATATTTGCGATATTGATATAATTAAGCAATACATATGGGCTTCAGCAGAACAGTGCAAAACACAAGTTACACATTAATTCGCAGGTCAATCGTGGAACAATCAATTCACCCAGAAGCCCGTCAAGCCTTTCGTATGGATGAATTGATGGACGAATTAACAAATTAATTGATGGATTGATTTAAGAATTGATGGATGAATTGATGAATGAATTGAACAATTGATTAATAGTTTTAGGTAAATGCTGACCTATGTCAGTGTGGATATTCAGTAATATTTGTTGCTCCAGCCCATGTGGGGTCATCAGATGTGTGAAAAAAAAATGAACTGAAAAAAGAGAATGAACTGGTCTTGTTGGTCCTGCAGGTCCAGAGCGAGGACAGCGCAGCTCAGAGGATCAGGGAGCCACGGTAACGCTGTCTGTCACTCTGTCTGTCTGCACGCATCTGTATCTCTGTGTGTCTGTCTGTCTGAGTCTGTGTGTCCGTCAATATCTGTGACTGTTTGTCTGTCTCCCTGTATATCTGTGTCTCTATCGGTCTCTCAGCTTCCGTCTCTCTGTGGACTAACAACATCCTGCTTTTCCTCCCTCCCTCTCTCCACTCCTCTATCCCCCTCTCTCCCCCTCTACCCTGCTCTCCCCTCTCTCCCTCCCTCTCCCTCTCTCCCTCCTCTCTCCCTCTCCCCTCTCTCCCCTCTTTCCCTCCTCTCCCTCTCTCCCTCCTCTCTCCCCCTCTCCCCCTCTCCCCTCTTTCCTCCTCTCCCCTCTCTCCCTCCTCTCCCCCCTCTCCCCTCTCTCCCCTCTTTCCTCCTCTCCCCCTCTCTCCTCTCTCTCTCCCCTCTCCCCTCTCTCCCCCTCTACCCTGCTCTCCCCCTCTCTCCTCCCCTCTCCCCTCTCCTCCTCTCCCCTCTCCCCTCTCTCCCCCTCTTTCCCTCCTCTCCCCCTCTCTCCTCCTCTCTCCCTCTCCCCCTCTCCCCTCTCTCAGCTGCAGAGCTGGATATTCTCCTCTGTGTCTGAGATGCGTGGCTCTGCCTCCTTGGTGCCACAGGGCAGTGTTGTGTTCGTGAGGCAGGAGGAAGCCGTCTTCATCAGAGTGCAAAGCGGCTGGAGCCGGCTCAAGGTAACACAGCCAGGCTTCTAGTACTGACTACTGCAACTACACTACAACTACTACCAATACAACCTAATGCAACTACACTACAACTACTACCAATACAACCTACTGCTACTACACTACAACTACTACTAATACAACCTAATGCTACTACACTACAACTACTACTAATACAACCTAATGCTACTACACTACAACTACTACTAATACAACCTAATGCTACTACACTACAACTACTACCAATGCAACCTAATGCTACTACACTACAACTACTGCCAATACAACCTAATGCTGCTACACTACAACTACTACCAATACAACCTAATGCTACTACACTACAACTACTGCCAATACAACCTAATGCTACTACACTACAACTACTACTAATACAACCTAATGCTACTACACTACAACTACTACCAATACAACCTAATGCTACTACACTACAACTACTACTAATACAACCTAATGCTACTACACTACAACTACTACTAATACAACCTAATGCTACTACACTACAACTACTACCAATACAACCTAATGCAACTACACTACAACTACTACTAATACAACCTAATGCTACTACACTACAACTACTACTAATACAACCTAATGCTACTACACTACAACTACTACCAATACAACCTAATGCTACTACACTACAACTACTACTAATACAACCTAATGCTACTACACTACAACTACTACCAATACAACCTAATGCTACTACACTACAACTACTACCAATACAACCTAATAACTGCTACACTACAACTACTACCAATACAACCTAATGCTGCTACACTACAACTACTACCAATACAACCTAATGCAACTACACTACAACTACTACCAATACAACCTAATGCTGCTACACTACAACTACTACTAATACAAACCTAATGCTGCTACACTACAACTACTGCCAATACAACCTAATGCTACTACACTGCAACTACTGCTAATACAACCTAATGCTACTACACTACAGCTACTACTAATACAACCTAATGCTACTACACTGCAGCTACTACTAATACAACCTGGTGCTGCTGCACTGCAGCTACTGCCAATACGGCCTGGTGCTGCTGCACTGCAGCTGCTGCTAGTACGACCTGATGCAGCTGCACTGCAACTACTGCTAGTACGGCCTGGTGCTACTGCACTGCAGCTACTGCCAGTACGGCCTGGTGCAGCTACACTGCAACTACTGCCAGTACAACCTGGTGCTACTACATTACAGCTACTGCCAGTACAACCTAATGCAGCTACACTACAGCTACTGCCAGTACAACCTAATGCTACTGCATTACAGCTACTGCTAATACAACCTAGTGCTGCTGCACTACAGCTACTGCTAGTACAACCTAGTGCTGCTGCACTACAGCTACTGCTAATACAACCTAATGCTGCTGCACTACAACTACTGCTAATACAACCTAATGCTACTGCACTACAACTACTGCTAATACAACCTGGTGCTGCTGCACTACAGCTACTACCAATACAGCCTAATGCAACTGCACTACAACTACTGCTAATACAACCTAATGCAACTGCACCTGCAACTACTGCTAATACAACCTAATGCTGCTGCACTGCAACTGCTACCAGTACAACCTGGTGCAACTGCACTGCAGCTACTGCCAATACAACCTGGTGCAACTGCACTACAGCTACTACCAATACAACCTAATGCTACTACACTGCAACTACTACTAATACAACCTGATGCTACTACACTGCAACTGCTACCAATACAACCTAATGCAACTACACTGCAACTGCTACCAGTACAACCTAATGCTACTGCATTGCAGCTGCTACCAATACAACCTAATGCAACTGCACTGCAACTACTACCAATACAACCTAATGCTACTGCATTACAACTACTACTAATACAACCTGGTGCTGCTGCACTACAACTACTGCCAATACAACCTAATGCTACTGCACTGCAACTACTGCTAATACAACCTAATGCTACTGCACTACGGCTACTACTAATACAACCTGGTAGCTGCTACATTACAACTACTGCTAATACAACCTAATGCTGCTGCACCACAACTACTACCAATACAACCTAATGCTACTACACTGCAACTACTACCAATACAACCTAATGCAACTGCACTGCAGCTACTACCAATACAACCTAATGCTACTGCATTACAACTACTGCTAATACAAACCTAATGCTACTGCACTGCAGCTACTGCCAGTACAACCTAATGCAGCTGCACTACAGCTACTACTAATACAACCTAATGCTACTACATTACAACTACTACTAATACAACCTAATGCTACTGCACTACAACTGCTGCCAATACAACCTGATGCGACTACACTGCAGCTACTACCAATACAACCTAATGCTACTGCACTACAACTACTACCAATACAACCTAATGCTACTACACCACAACTACTACTAATACAACCTAATGCTACTACACTACAACTACTACTAATACAACCCTGGTGCTGCTACACTACAACTACTACTAATACAACCTAATGCTACTACACCACAACTACTACTAATACAACCTAATGCTGCTACACTACAACTACTACCAATACAACCTAATGCAACTACACTACAACTACTACTAATACAACCTAATGCTACTACACTACAACTACTACCAAATACAACCTAATGCTACTACACTACAACTACTGCCAATACAACCTAATGCTACTACACTACAACTACTGCCAATACAACCTAATGCTACTACACTACAACTACTACTAATACAACCTAATGCTACTACACTACAACTACTACCAATACAACCTAATGCTACTACACTACAACTACTGCCAATACAACCTAATGCTACTACACTACAACTACTGCCAATACAACCTAATGCTACTACACTACAACTACTACCAATACAACCTAATGCTACTACACTACAACTACTACCAATACAACCTAATGCTACTACACTACAACTACTGCCAATACAACCTAATGCTACTACACTACAACTATTACTAATACAACCTACTAATAGTAATACTAGTGCAGCTGCTGCTGATACTGTAACCACCATAACTGCTACAGCAGCTCCAGCTCACCTCGTCTGTGTCTCTCTGTGTTTTTCAGCATGAGGATTTCCTGAGCTCATCGGACCCTGCAGACGAGTCGTCAGTGTCAGGAAGAATGCAGGTGTGAAAAACACTCCCTCACACTCTCACTCACACTCACACTCACTCACACACACACTCACACTCACACTCACACTCACACTCCCTCTCACTCACACACACACTCACACTCACACTCACACTCACACTCACACTCACACTCCCTCACACTCACACTCACTGTTGCTAATGGGGTAAGCAGTACAGTTCAGTGTGATACAGCACAGCTCAGTGCAATGCAGGTTAATTCACCTGAGAACCATATGGGGTTAGCTCAATCTCACCCTCTCTCTCCACCTCCTCTCTTCTCTCTCCTCCATCCACTCACACTCACACTCACACTCACACTCCCTCACACTCGCACTCACACTCACACTCCCTCACACTCTCACTCTCACTCTCACTCACACTCACACTCACACTCACACACCCCTACACTCGCATTCACACTCACACTCACACCTCACTCACACTCACACTCTCACACTCTCACTCACACTCACCTCACTCACCTCACACTCCTCACACTCACTCACCTCACCTCACACTCACCTCACACTCCCTCACACTCTCACTCTCACTCACTCACACTCACACTCACACTCACACACCCCTACACTCACACTCACACTCACACTCACACTCACACTCACACTCCCTCTCACTCACACTCACACTCACACTCCCTCACACTCACACTCACACTCTCACTCACACTCACACTCACACTCCCTCACACTCACACTCACACTCACACTCCCTCACACTCACACTCACACTCACACTCACACTCACACTCACTCACACTCACACTCACACTCACACTCCCTCACACTCACACTCACACTCCCTCACACTCACACTCACACTCACACTCACACTCACACTCACACTCCCTCACACTCACACTCACACTCACACTCCCTCACACTCACACTCACACAGACATACATACTCCCTCGAACTCACACGTAATCTCACTCAGACTATCAGTCTTTCTGCCTGTGACTGACTCTGTCTGTCACACACTCACACTAACACACAACCACACAAATAGACACACACACTCACACTCGAACACACACACTCACTCAGTCACACACCCACTCACTCTCACTTTACAGCATAGCATAGACTTTACTCACACATCACTGCAACCTAACAGATCTGCCTCCCCCAGACCCCTCTTCTATTACCTGTGTTCTCATGTGCCCGTGTTTCTGTTGTGTTCCTGTCTCCACTTTGAGGTGCAGAGTCCAGTCCCAGCTCCCATTCTGCCCAGTTCCCCCTGGGTTCCTGTTGCTAATGGGGTAAGCAGTACAGTTCAGTGTGATACAGCACAGCTCAGTGCAATGCAGGTTAATTCACCTGAGAACCATATGGGGTTAGCTCAATCTCACCCTCTCTCTCCACCTCCTCTCTTCTCTCTCCTCCATCCACTCCCCCCCTCTTCTTTCTGCTCCCTCTCTCCCTATCCGCTCTCTCCCTCCCGTTCTCATTCCCCCTCCCCCCTCCCTTACCCTCCTCTTTCCCACACCCTCTCCGTTCCCCTGCTATTTCCCTCTCTTACCCTCCTCTTTTCCCTCCCTCCTCCTCTCTCCCTCCCTAGCTCCGATTGGCTGCTCTGAACCAGCCTCTCTCTGGTGCTATGAGTGGCGTGCCGGGGGTGGACCTGCTGTGCTTCCGACAGGCCCAGGAAGCTGGGCTCCAGGGAACATTTCGAGCCTTCCTCTCCTCCTCCAATCAGAACCTGGCATCGCTGGTCAAGCGTTCCGATAGAACCACCCACCCCATCCTCAACCTTGGGGTAAGCAGGGGCAACAGTGTCACACAAACTTTACTCAATCATTACTAAAATGTAACACAGACTTGAATCAGATTTTACTGTAATGTAACTCACACTTGACTTTAACACGATGTACCCTAACTTTATTCATAACGTAGACTGTACTCATGCTTTACTACAATGTGTATAAAGGACTACTCATAATTTACTACGGCACAACACAGAAGTTTTTTTCAGTATTACTACAATGCCAGCATAAGACACCACATCAAACAGTAAATGAGTGGTTGCTGGTTAGATGTTAATATTATCTCTCCCCTCACTCTCTCTCTCTCTCTCTTCACACACAGGGCCAGTACTTGTTCCCGAATTGGCTCTCTCTGTTTTCAGAGTCAACCCCCCCAATGACCCCCCGCCTGCCCCTCTACTCCTTCGACGGGAGGGACGTGTGGACAGACCCAAACTGGTAACACCCCCCCACTAATTGGGATACTGGGAATAGGGGAGCGGGGTACAGCACAGGGGAGCGGGGTACAGCACAGGGGAGTAGGGTACAGCACAGGAGAGCAGGGTACAGCACAGGGGAGCGGGGTACAGCACAGGGGAGCAGGGTACAGCACAGGGGAGCAGGGTACAGCACAGGGGAGCAGGGTATAGCACAGGGGAGAGGGGTACAGCACAGGGGAGCTAGGTACAGCACAGGGAATCAGGGTACAGCACAGATAAAATCATTAAGAACTGTCTAAAATCGGTTTCACTGACTCTCTCCCTCACTCTCCCCCTTAGGCCTCACAAAGCAGTCTGGCATGGCTCCTCCCCCATAGGGGTGAGTGGGCGGGGCCTGCAGTGCGGTGATTGGCGGCAGAGTGATCATGTGACCGGGCTGGCAACGAGGCTGCAGGGGAGGCTGCTGAGAGCGGTGGGGAGGGCGCTGCAGGACCCCCTCATCGTGCTGTGTGTGGAGAATAGCTACCCTCGTAGTGAAGCAGAGACCCTCCCCTATCTCCCCACCCCTCCCTCTTCCCTCTCTCTCTACCTGCTCCTCCCTCCCTCTCTCCTCCTCCCATTATTCCTCAATCCTCTCTCTCTTCCCCTCCCTCCCTTCGTCCCTCTCTCCCTCCCTCCCCTTCCCCTGCTCCCTCTCTCCCCTCTCTGTTTGAATCTTTATAACAGAAAGTGTGAAGATTATTTTGTATTTTTCCTTTGTACAGTATTGTATGAGATTAACAATAAAGGGCCGTATTCCTGTAGGAAAAACAAACACTGCATCTATCTCTGAATTCTGTACTTTTATTATTTCTGTTATTCATGTTGTATTTTATTAACCCTTTCATGTAAACCCAAATACATAAACTGATGTAGAGAGAAAACATCTCATTTAAAATATATATATATATTTCACAGTAAACTTATTTAGTAAGGGGGCACGCGGATTTGAACCAGGGACGTCTTGATCTCAATGTTTGTTTTCAAACACTCTTTCCCTTGACAAAGGCATGATGTTAAACACACCGAAATGTTGGGAAGTTGTCTCTTGGACCAAATTGAAGCTGAACTTATTCAAAATCAATCTGACATGAACCGTTTCAAAGTGCACCAAATCTTAATCCAACATGCAAGCATCCCAAACTAAGCTTTTTTTTTTTTAGTTTTTTTTTCTTTAATCAGTTTTGCTTTGCCGCATGGTTGCTTTCTATTAAGACAAAAGAGTTGACTTCACTGTGGAGATGGCATTATCCTGTGCGTACAGACCAGGATGTTGACACTGTGTGTTTATAATATCTTTATTTTTTATTTGGGGTCCAGGTTCATTATAGCTGAAGGTTCATTATAATGAAGGGCGTTATAGCGAGGCTGTACTGTGTGTGCTTAATGCTATTACTAAATTAATCAAACTCAAAGTTACAGCTCCCTTAAACAGACTATGTGTTTTTATACAAAAATTCCCAATTTCCTTGGTGTATAAATTCATCAATTTTGTTTCGCTTTTTGGTGGCATTTATGTATGTGAATATAAAATTCCATCCTTCAAGAATCCAATATCCTAAACCATCTCAATTACTTAAAAACAGAAACTAATAACATAAAAAAAACTGTAGATTGATCAGAATCATATTCAATATTACAGTAAATCATTCAAATTCCACCTTATTTCCAAAAACTAATGTCCAGAGTAGGTATCAATATTATCCCATTGTCTGGAATTAGTTCTTCTGTCAGGAATTAGTTCTTCAGCAGAACATCAGTTTCAATGGTCCTTTTGTCTCCGCCCAAGTCCTGGTATTTGAATTGCCATCAAAATTAGCCTGCAAAATATGAAGCATACACCTGATTTCACTCGGACCATATATATATATATATATATATATATAGTCACTTACCCTCCTTGTGCTCTGTCTTTCGGGTGAGACGTAATTGTAAGTGACTCTGCAGCTGATGCATAGTTCACACACCCTAGTCTCTGTAAGTCGCCTTGGATAAAGGCGTCTGCTAAATAAACACATAATTTCTGGGTTTTCTCCGGGTACTCTGGTTTCCTCCCACAGTCCAAAGACATGGTGGATTGGCATCTTTTAGTTGCCCTGCAATTGACTGGCATCCTGCCCTGTGCCCTGTGTCTGTCAGGTTAGTCTCCAGCTCACCATAACCCTCTATAAGATTAAGTGGTTACAGATAATGGATGGATTTGTGTAGTGCCCCTCAATAGACATGGGTTAGCAATGTAATCTTAATTTAAATTAGTTATTATTTGTTTTAACAATTTTATTTACAACATCACTTCAGGGGGCATCAGGATATGAACCAGGGAACATCTTGAGCTATACCCACTTCTCTCTCCTCACTCGCAGCCGCTGTCTCACCCTCGTGTTTACTGCACTGGTCAGTTTAAAACTGGGTTATACACGATCTTGCCACTAGGTGTCGCTAAAAACACCACAGATGGAGTTCCTGCCACTCTTTCTGGGTTAGAAGATGTTGCATTTCCACCGAATCCAAACTATGAACATTTATTAGCATATCAGTTATAGACTGTGCTAACATTTTAAATTACATCTGATTAAAAAAAAGGAGTTCGAGGGGGCACCCGGATTTGAACCGGGGACCTCTTGATCTGCAGTCAAATGCTCTACCACTGAGCTATACCCCCAGCCGTACAAAACCACGTGTTTTATTTTCAGCTCCTTGTCTCAGCTGATGTAATCAATACAATGTGCTTTCTAAAAGGTATTTATAAATACCTCTAAACGAGGTATTTATAGCAAGATCTATATAAGCAATATATTGTATTTTAACTGGTAAATGCTTTGCGCTGATCCTTTAAGAGTCGACTAGTCTCAAGTTCTTCTATCAGTCTGTTACTGGGACCACGAGGAGCAGTGATGGAAAGAATGGTTTGAAACGTTTCGTCTACAAGACAGCATGTCAAATAAAAGCTTGCTCATCTTTATGATCGATTTCAAATTCTGGGTAATAAAATACTATTTAAAAATAAGTGAGGGGGCACTCGGATTTGAACCAGAGATGTTTTGATTTGCAGGGAGAGAGTATCTACATAGCAAGAGGTTTCACCAACCACACTCTTGCGATGCTGTATGTGTATTTTTAAATTTGATGTTTTCTCTATAACTCAGTTTATATATTTTATATTTAAATAAAAGCCTTAATAAAATAAAATATCAATAACTAAAACAAGCCATTTCAGAGATACACACAGTAAAGCAGACCCACTCAGCTTGGTTTGCTTTTTGACTGCAGATCAAGAGATCCCTGCTGGTTCAAATCCGGATGCCCCCTCAAACGCTTCCTGTTTTACTCAGATGTGGCACAACCTATAACTGATATGTTAACAGACGTTCACAGTTTGGATTCGGTGAAATGCCACGTCTTCTAACCCAGACAGCGGCCCAATGCAGGAACTAAATATGTGTGGTTTTAGCGACACCTAGTGGCAAGATCGTGTATGACCGTGATTGAAATTAACTTGTCTTAAAGTACAGTGCAGTACACACGAGGGTGAGACACAGCGACTGTGCAGGAGGTGAGCTCAGTGGTAGAGCATTTGATTGGCAGATCAAGAGGTCCCTGTTTCAAATCCAGATGCTTTGTAAAACAACATTTGAAATAAAATTGTTTAAAAAAGACAATAATAGCTGAATTACAGCAGGGAATCACAATGACCCACAGCAATCGAGGGACGGTACACGAATCCTGCGTCTTATTATTTCATTATGAAATGTTCTTTTATATATAGTCGCTTACTTACCCACGTAGACAAAATGGTAAATGAAATGATGGGGAATTAGCAATGCATACTGTATGGTTAGAAGGTGTAGTTAAACATATTAAATGGGACGGTGCAGTGGTTGTGCAGTAGGCTAGTCAGAGATTGGTGCTTTTTGTTAATGACAGGTGTCACTGTAGATAAAAGCAGGCTTTTCAAACAATAAGCATTTAAAACAATAAGCATTTAAAAAAGGAGGCTGTGTGGTCCAGTGGTTAAAGAAAAGAGCTTGTAACCAGGAGGTCCCCGGTTTAAATCCCACCTCAGCCACTGACTCCTTGTGTGACCCTGAGCGAGTCACTTAATCTCGTTGTGCTCTGTCTTTCGGGTGAGATGTAATTGTAAGTGACTCTGCAGCTGATGCATAGTTCACACACCCTAGTCTCTGTAAGTCGCCTTGGATAAAGGTGTCTACTAAATAAACAAATAATAAAACTTCTGAAATCTGGTCATCCTGTATATTAGTTACTAGTTTTTGTGTGTGTGTTTTTTTTTAAGTTTTATAATTTCTTTGAGAACTATTCGCAAAATCCTTTAAAACTCATGTATTGATTAACAAATTTGTTCACAATATTCTGTAAGGGGGCAACAGGACTTGAACCGGGACCTCTTGATCTGTAATCAAATGCTTTACCGCGGAGCCATGCTCCCTTCTCTCTACTCACTCAGTCAGTTTAAAACTGGGTTATACACGATCTTGCCACTAGGTGTCGCTAAAACACCACAGATGGAGTTCCTGCATTGCCCCTCTGTCTGGGTTAGAAGACGTTACATTTCACCGAATCCAAACTATGAACATTTATTAGCATATGACTTATAGACTGTGCTAAGATTTTAAATTACATCGCATTATAAATAAAATAAAATACAAAATTAAAAATTAAAAAAAGGCATCGAGGGGGCACCCGGATTTGAACCGGGGACCTCTTGATCTGCAGTCAAATGCTCTACCACTGAGCTATACCCCCATTGAACAAGTAACTGAGGCGCTAAACGTACGAGTGTGGAAAACTCCATATGCCGCAAGTTTGTTCTGGGATTTGATAATCTCTGTGGAGACAGATCCTGGACGCCTTACAGAATACCGTTCTTTCGGTTATATCTATATATATATATATATATATATATATATATATATATATATATATATATATATATATATATATATTTTTGCAACGTCATCAGGGCTTAAAAAGGGGTAGCTGTAATTCGCCTCTGGTACACTAGAGGGCGCGCCGCACTACGCTAACAAACCTCGGCGGTGAATCTGATCTTTCAAAAACAAAACAACGACAAAGTCCTGAAATATTTTAAATTAAGGTGTGTTTTTTTTTTTTTTTTTTTAAAGCCTTCTTTAAAGAAGATTAAGATGTATCTAATAAACGACCGTCCCCAAAAACACACGTCTTTCTGTCTAACAACCAAAGTTCTTGCAAAATCTTTTTTTTAATCTAATCGGAGTCCGAGCATGCGCCCTTCCAGTCGGGTGAATCGAACTGGAACAGTGCACTACATTCTGTTACCATGACACCGCCCCTTTCCGCGCGCCCCGGGTCCTTTTTTTCAAATCTGACCGCGTCTCTCTCCCATCTCCGGCAATGCCAGCTCAGGGCCCGCCCCCGCCGCGCTCGCTCCCGCCGCGCTGAGCTGTACTGCGTGAGCGCGCTTCTGCTTCCCCAGTCCTCCCAATCAAGGATCGTGCGTTTGATCGGAGCGGCCGCACCGAAACAGCAACGAAAAACAACGAAATACAAAAATTAATATACGCGCACTTTATTTTTTGTTTTTGTTTTTGGGTGAACGGAAAGCCAGAATAATCCCGACAATATGAATCCGAGCTGCGGGAGGTGCGGAAAAATCGTCTATCCAACGGAGAAAGTGAACTGTCTGGACAAGGTAAAATACCGTACACCCTACTCCAGGAAAACGCAACCATTTTATGTGTTTAGCATGCATGTATATGTATGTATGTATGTATGTATGTATGTATGTATGTATGTATGCATGCATGTATGTATGTATGTGCGTGGATATGTGAGTGAGCGTGTGAATCTTATAGAAATCTGAGCTGAAATATTTAAATATTTTCTCGAGTCACCTAATTTATGATTTTATATATATATATATATATATATATATATATATATATATATATATATATATTATCCATTAACTCGTATCGTAAATTATCGCTTTAAGGAAGCTAGTTACTGTGTCTGTCTGTCTCTCTGTCTGTCGAGGGGGCACAAGTCAATAAAATACCAGGAACCATTTTGAGAAGCAAAAAAACAGTGTAGAAATATACATTTTGATGGGGGTTCCTGTCCAGAAAGTAGCAGATTAGCACGGCATGGCCCCGGCCCGCCAGCCAGTGCATTCTCACTGTCGATATATATAATAATAAATCACAAAGTCGCCTGCATATTATGAGTTCAACGCCTTTCATATAGAAAACAACGCGGAGTCTATCCAGTATAGACACCCACTTTGAAACTGAACATACCGAGACAGTGAGGGCGCATTTCCATGTTGAACACAACAGCGCAATAATAGTTATTCATATTCTAATATATTTATCAGACGAGCGTTGAAAAAAAAAACATATCTGATGTTTGTATCCGCCTCGTCTGTTTTTGATTATAACTTCAAATTTCTCTTATAATGCCGTCCCATTTCCGATCTTTCGAAATGAAATGGTCGGTTATTAATTTGGGGGGCAGGATGTTTAAGTTTGCTTCTTAAAGAGACAGCATCGCTTTTTTTTTTTTCCTTCTTGTTTTAAATACCTGCAACGACACGTTTCGGCCCGCTATGTGGCTGCGTATTGTTGCGCTAAAGGGGGGTGTGCATACCGGAGTCCGTTTTTCAAAGCAGAATTTTTTTTTAAAATTCAGCTTATAGTAGCTGTTGATTTAAGCCAATTTGTATTCGGTTCGCTGTGTCAGACTGCGTGGAAATGTACGCGTCGCTTGCCCGAGTGGCATGGGCGGTGTCGGCGCTCTCTTATCTATCCCACGCTGGCTAGCCGTGTTTTAGTGTTCATTTTGAAAGATTTACCAAGGATGTTGGAAACGGCATGGTAATTGGTCTTAAAATGAAAATACAATTAACGCTAAATTTAAGAGACCCTCCTAATTGAGTTAGCGCGTTCTCCCGCGAGAGGGGGGGTGGGGGGCATGTTTTTGGGTGTTGGTGCTGTAAGGCGAGTGACCCTGAGGGATAATTAACTATGCATGCTAGAGAGTTTGGATAGGTATCGATATATAGAGATGCAGGAATGGCAATAAGGCTCCCATTGCAGAGCAGTTTGATCCATTTTCTGGTTTCACTGTGAGTTTAATAATAAGACCTGCGCTTGTTACCTCTACACGCTGGGGCTTATCAAGCTGGTAGTGAAACTGCTGTGCAATAGGAGACTGATTAGCATCCCTGTGAAGAGACACTGAGGTATTGAAGGCCGCTGGTTTTATACCAGAGTTAAGCTAACAAACTCAGCGTCAGGGGGCACAGCTAAACGGCCCTTGTTGACTGTCCGGTTTGTTTTTGAGGCTGTTGTAGCAGCTGAGCGTTTGAAAGTTTTGATTTGACAGCGCTGGTGTCTCTGGTGCTCAGGCTGGGTTTTGCTTTCTGTCTGTGAGCTGCCTCACTTCCTGTTAAGCTGTGTCTCTCTCTCTCTCTCTCTCTCTCTCTCTCTCTCTGTCTCCTCTTTCATTCTCTCTTTCTGTCTCTCTCTGTCTGTCTGTCTTTCTCTGTTTCCTCTCTGTCTCCTCTTTCATTCTCTTTCTGTCTGTCTCCTCTCTCATTCTGTGTGTCTCCTCTCACTTTCTTTCATTTTCTCTCTCTCTCATCTCCTCTCTCATTCTCTCATCTCTTTCTGTCCCTCTGTCTCCTCTCTTTCATTCTGTGTGTCTCCTCTCACTTTCTTTCGTTCTCTCTCTCTCATCTCTCTCTTTCTCTTTCTGTCTCTCTCATCTCCTCTTTCTGTCTGTCTCTCCTCTCTTTCTTTCTCTCATCTCCTCTTTCTCTGTCTCTCTTTCTGTCTCTCTCATCTCCTCTCTTTCTTTCTGTCTGTTTCTCCTCTCTTTCTCTCATCTCTCTTTCTCTCATCTCCTCTCTCTCTCTCTCTCTCTCTCCTCTCTTTCTCTGTCTGTCTCCTCTCTTTCTCTTTGCCTCTCGCTCGTCTCTCTCTCTCTCTCTCTGTCTGGTTCCTCTGTCTGTTGCTCTCTCGTCTCCTCTCTCTCTCATTCTGTCTCTGGCTCCTCTCATTCTCTCTCTCTCTCAGCCTCCCTCTTTCCTTCCATCTCGCTCTCTCTCATTTCCAAGAAGCTGTATAAGAGCCCTGAAGTTGTGAATGTTGAGCTGTTACCCTGGTCTCCCCGGCTCCAGGTTCCAGATCAGGGAACAGCTTGCGGGCCACAGCCCCTCCTGCCCTGCCTGAGAGGAGGGAGGCCAGACAGCATGAATGAGGCACTGTGCTGTCGATTCTGAGAGAGACACACACACACACACACACACAGAGATGGGAGTGTCTGTCCGCGTCTGTGTGTCAGTCTATATATTTAAACAGGATGTGTCATGAAACACCGTCGTGTACAGTAATTATCAAGGGCGGAGGGGGAGAGTAACAAACAAGCCTTTCGGCTAACTGTTTTATTTTTACGACAAAAATAACTCGAGGAAACGGACCCACGTAAGTGGCAAGAATATAAATCTATTCTAGCAGATAGTTAGAAAGCAGAAGCTGCTGCTGTTGGCAGTTTTGTTTTTCGTGTGTTAATACAGAAACACTGAAACAGACACACGCACAAAACAGAACTCTACAAACAAACCGACAATCCTATAGGAACCTGACTGTGAGATCTGGTGATCCAGTGGTTAAAAAAGGGGGCCTGTTACCAGGAGGTTGCTGTTTCAGCCGCTGCGTGTGACCCTGAGTGAGTCCCTTAACCTCCTTGTGCTCAGATGAGACGTAACACAAACAAGCTCCTATAGGAAGTGACTCTGCAGCACAAGTTGTGATGCATCATTCACCCCCTACTCTCTAAGTTGCTTTGGGCAAAAGCATTTGGGCTGGATTCACTATCCCTGCATGTGGAGTAGTGGTTAGGGCTCTGGACTCTTGACTGGAGGGTCGTGGGTTCAATCCCAGGTGGGGGACACTGTTGCTGTACCCTTGAGCAAGGTACTTTACCTAGATTGCTCCAGTAAAAACCCAACTGTATAAATGGGTAATTGTATGTAAAAATAATGTGATATCTTGTAACAATTGTAAGTCGCCCTGGATAAGGGCGTCTGCTAAGAAAATAAATAATAATATTAATCGGTAAAGCTTGTTAAACATCAAATGCCCCAAAAGTTCGACTGAAATAAATGTATATAGGATATTTTTTATTTCTTGCCTAAAATAATCATTTAGAAATCCTCTCTAGTTGGTGTAGTTTTTATCCTGTCTGTTCCGCTCTGATTGGCTGGGGGTCGCTGTCAGTCATCATGATCTGCACTGACTGTGCACTTTGCATATTTTTACTTGTAAATCTATGCTATAAAAGTATGTGTATGCTGCGTTTTTCAGTTTGTTTGAGAACCATTTTTTAATTTGTGTAGGATCTTTATCTAAGGTATAGCTCTGCTGTAACCAAACGGTATTTCAGTTAGAAGGTTGGTAACTATGGTTTTGTTGCATGTTGAATATGATAAAGGGGTTTCGCTCGATGGCATAAAGTTTTTTTTCGTTTTTTTTTAAAGCATAAAGGTCAATTTCACCCATTCTCTACTTGGTGAACATAGCAAAAACCAGGAGTGGATCAGACTGCTATGCAATGGGAGCTTTCTGTGATTCCCTGCTGCTCCTTGCCTTGTCTCCTCTCAGTCCTGGCTGGCAGTCTTGCTCAGCTCTCTGAACCCTCTCAGTGGCTGTATCTCACAGGGACGCTCTCCTCCTTGGTTCATCCACTGCAGTCAATCGCACAGCTTTTAAAATCCTGGGATTGAAGTGAGGGCGTGGTTAGCCCTGCCTTCCTGGGTTCTTGTGTAGTTTCACATCAGCGTT
>CM060269.1:22300558-22443058 GCA_030684275.1 Acipenser oxyrinchus oxyrinchus | reverse complement strand
CCCACCCCCCCTGATTCAGGGGGATTTTGTTATTCATTTTTTAACCAGAACTTTGAATTTTGTAGCTCTTTAAAAATAGGCTGTGTTTTTTTTTTCTTCTTTTTTTGGATGAAACCGATCCTGAAACACAAATTTAGTAACAGAATGGTCTAAGCTGGCACTGCGTGAAACCTCAGCTGTAGCCCTGGCTGAGGACAAGTTTATTTATGAAAAACGTTTGCTAGGACGGTAGAGTCTTCACAGGGCAGGACAGCAGATGCACAGTGTGCAGGGTTGTATGGCAGAGCTGTGAAGCTGCAGATCAGAACGCAGTTGTTCGGAGTTGATAGCACTGGCACAGTGAGAGAATGCACCTTCTGTCAATTTCCTACCAAGATCAAAAATAAAAATATAAACGCCTGGGCCATCAGACTTTGTAGGGAGGGACAGCAAAATTCTGATAATACAGCAATTACTGTAATTAAAAAATACATAAAATATCTAGTTTTACACATAGATCTCAATGGGAATCTTCCCATTAGGTTTATTTTTTTCCCAGTTGCTTGACCATTCATACATTTTCAAATCATGACAATTACATACCCCGACATCGCCTGTGTCTTGAGATGTCTTCTTAATCTTGTCTCAAGATGTCTAAAGACGTGTCTCGATCTCTGAGTGTGTGTTTCGTTGCATTGAAAACGGAGATCTGTGTGTAACTGGTGGATTACAACTGAACTGGGTGTGTTCAGCCTGTTTGATAGCCTGTCTATTCATGTTGCAAATGTAAGCAAGCAGGATACAGAAAGTAAGTTAGACGTGTCTTTAAATAGGAATCCTCTCCTGTTGAAAGCGAGTAATACATCGTTTTATTTCGTTGTTTCCCAATGTCTGATTTACACTTTCTAAATCACCGTGTTGCTGTATGAGCTAAATTCATTTCACAATTAACAAGTTTATCAATGTTTTAATGAAGAATCAGAATCAGCTATAATATTATTATTATTATTATTATTATTATTATTATTATTATTATTATTATTATTATTATTATTATTATTATTATTTTTCTCAGCAGACGCCCTTATCCAGGGTGACTTCAATTGTTACAAGATATCACATTATTTTTACATACAATTACCCATTTATACAGTTGGGTTTTTACTGGAGCAATCTAGGTAAAGTACCTTGCTCAAGGGTACAGCAGCAGTGTCCCCCACCTGGGATTGAACCCACAACCCTCCGGTCAAGAGTCCAGAGCCCTAACCACTACTCCACACTGCTGCCCACTGTGTATATACACAACTATAAACACAACTACACACACATGCTGAGACTGAAACAGCACAGTGAGCTGCAGAGCCAGGTACAGAAACGCAACTATACACACGTGAAGATCACTCTCCCTCCCTCTCTGTAGAGAAGAGATCGTGTGCCAGCTGCTGTTACCCCTGCAACACACACACACACACACACACACACACACACACACACACACACACACCCTCGCTGATAAATGGGTGCAGACTCCCAGACATTAAACCAGCATCCCATAGAGATCTCCTGGCAGGCTAGTGGTTGGTGTGATGCTTCACATTGAGCAGGGGCTGGGCTGGAGTCTCGCTGTGAGCAGATAGAGACATGGAGAATTCAGCAGCCAGGGTGTGTCTGCAGGATCTGGGAGTCCCATTCACTGGAATGATCTATCGAAGGAGAGGGAGAAGGAGCATTAACTGCTCCCCACCCCTACAGGAAATGTTTCTGCTCTCTCTGACCTGATCACAATCTGCACCGGACGACAATTACACAAAACACTTGCCACACCCCAGAGACATGCAATGCGATTACACAAGAACACAGGCACACACACACACAGCAGTGTGAATAGAATATATATTTGTAGTGTCTGATTAATGTTGCCAACAACCCTACAGCACACAACCTGATTTTGTAATTTAGGGAACTTCCGGGTGGTGCTTTGGCTGTGTGTGTGTGTGTGTGTGTGTGTGTGTGTGTGTGGCTGTGTGTTTGACTACCTTCCCGCTGAGAATGAGACAGAGACAGGTCCTTATAAGGAGGTGTGTGTCTCATGTGTGCGCGCCAGAGAGCGAGAGATGGAGGTATCACAGGCTGTGGTTTCAGCAGCTGGCAGGAAGGTGAGTGAGATCCAGAGCTGATCTCCACGTGACTCACGCAAGCCGGCCGGGCCATCACTAACCACACACAGACACACACTGTGATACACATACTCACTAACCACACACACACACACACTGTGATACACATACACACACACACACACACACGCACGCACTGTGATACACATACGTGCACACACACACACTGTGATACACACACTGTGATACACATACTCACACACACACACACACACTGTGATTATTATTTATTTCTTGGCAGATGCCCTTATCCAGGGTGACTTACAATTGTTACAAGATATCACATTATTTTTTACACATTATTTTTACATGCAATCACCCATTTATACAGTTGGGTTTTTACTGGAGCAATCTAGGTAAAGCACCTTGCTCAAGGGTACAGCAGCAGTGTCCCCCACCTGGGATTGAACCCACGACCCTCCGGTCCAGAGCCCTAACCACTACTCCACACTGCTGCCCCTGATAGACACACACACTGTCAGGACTCTGTCAGTCTCTGTCAGTTTTTTTCTGTTTTCTATACGACAGAAATTATTCAGGCTTGAAAAACTGTCTATAGGATTGAAGCAGTTATGTGTGTGTGTGTGTGTGGAGTGACTCTGTTCTCTATTGGTTCTCTGTATTGACTCTCTGTTCTCTACTGGTTCTCTGTATTGACTCTTTGTTCTCTGTATTGACTGTTCTCTGTATTGACTCTGTTCTCTGTATTGACTCTTTGTTCTCTGTAGTGACTGTCTGTTCTCTGTAGTGACTCTCTGTTCTCTGTAGTGACTCTCTGTTCTCTGTAGTGACTGTCTGTTCTCTGTAGTGACTGTCTGTTCTCTGTAGTGACTCTCTGTTCTCTGTAGTGACTCTCTGTTCTCTGTAGTGACTCTCTGTTCTCTGTAGTGACTCTGTTCTCTGTAGTGACTCTCTGTTCTCTGTAGTGACTCTCTGTTCTCTGTAGTGATTCTCTGTAGTGACTCTCTGTTCTCTGTAGTGATTCTCTGTAGTGACTCTCTGTTCTCTGTAGTGACTCTCTGTTCTCTGTAGTGACTGTGTGCTGACTCGGTTCTCTGTGTTTCAGGTGCGCTACAAGGAGGAGTTTGAGAAGAACAAGGGGAAGGGCTTCAGTGTGGTGTCAGACACTCCAGAGCTGCAGAGAATCTGGAAGACACAGGACCAGATCAGCAACGTGCGTCCCCCTAATCAATAACCCGTAACGCATAACCAATAACAACCTTCGCTCTCCTCCCCTCCCTCTCCTCTCCTCCCTCTCCTCTCCTCCGTCAGTCTGTGTTAAGTTGGTTAATTGCAGTGGCTGTGTGGTAATTGCTGCCTGCCTGATTAGTGCTTTCACAAGCGCAGTGTAAACACAGTCATTAAAGCCAGACTCCCAGCCCAGCCAGTCAGGGATCATGCAGCACGCACACTGACACACACACGAACACTGACACATGCACACACACCCACACACACACTCAGACACACACACTGACAGACGCACGCACGCACGCACACACACATACTAACACAGACACTAGCAGTTTTCTCAGAATGCATTAGGGGTGTTTCCAGCACTGCTGATGACTCTTATCTTGATGGTTTCCTCAGTGCTGTTACCCACTCGTCTTGCAGAATCACATGACTTGTGTGGTGAGAGCCGAGGGATTGAACTGAACATTGTGCAGCATTGCAGATATCTTACACACACAGAGACAGAGAGACACATAGAGACACACAGATACAAGGACACAGACAGACAGACAGACACACAGATACAGGGAAACAGAGACAGACAGACACACACACACTCACTCTCAGGCTCAGTCACACGTGACTTGAAAAAGGGAATATGGAATCTCTCTCTCACACTTCTCCTTATCCCTCCCTCTTCTCTTCATCTCCCTGTATGTGTCTGTGTGGTGTGTGTGTGTGTGTCTGTGGCTCTCTCTCGTGTAACTGTTTGTGTCTGTGTCTCTGAGTGCAGTGGTGAAAGAGTTAACCAACGCTGCATTCTCAGTTACCTCAGCGGGGTCACGTGACAGGCGGTGACCTCATTTCCTCTTTGCTTCTACTTCCAAAAATGGCCAACGACTCCTTGAGAGCTCCTGGTCTGGGGCTGGGGATCTGCTGCCACCTGCTGGACACAGGCGGGAAGTGCGTCACCAGTCAGATTTCAATAGTCATCTGATTTAGTTTCTAGTAAAATATTCCATCCCTCAAAAGCACCACGACTGTGTCTGAAAGATCCAAAGGAAAACTGGTGCATGAATGCGGTCTGAAATAAATAACTCCACACATTCTACTGTCATATCTTTAGAGGGATGGAAATAAGACTCCCATTGCATAGCAGTTTGATCCATTCCTGGTTTTAGTAAGATACACCCAAGCTTGTTACCTAGACACACTGAGTCTAATCAAGCTGGTAGTAAAACCTGGAGTGGGTGAAACTGCTGTGCAGCAGGGAGTCTTATTACATTTCTGTAATTCTGTGTCGTGAGAGTGTGTGACACTCTTCTGCACCCCCCTCCTCCCACAGATCAAGTACCACGAAGACTTTGAGAAGAGCCGGATGGGAGGGTCGCTGGAGGGGGGGGAGGAGAGGAGGAACTCGGAGGATGGTGCCGTCTTCAGGAGACCCCAGGAAGCGCAGCACCCTCCTCAGCCCAGCACTCCGGGTAACGGGCGGGGGTTGGAAACTCTTGTTGTGAAACCAAAGATTTAGTTTGCAGAACAAAACGTTTTTTCGCTGTCGTGGAGAGACAGGATCCCTACAGACCGCTTTTTATTATTATTATTATTATTATTATTATTATGTGTTTATTTAGCAGACGCCTTTATCCAAGGCAACTTAGAGACTAGGGTGTGTGAACTATGCATCAGCTGCAGAGTCACTTACAATTACGTCTCACCCGAAAGACGGAGCACAAGGAGGTGAAGTGACTTGCTCAGGGTCACACAATGAGTCAGTGGCTGAGGTGGGATTTGAACCGGGGACCTCCTGGTTACAAGCCCTTTTCTTTAACCACTGGACCACACAGCTTTCCTCTTACAGCGCAGTATTTTGGTTTGGGGGATCTAGATATCTCTTAATTTGTTTTCAGTTTGGGGACAGTGTTTGATATTGTTCCTCTCTCTCTCTCTCTCTCTCTCTCTCTCTCTCTCTCTCTCTCTCTCTCTCTCCGTCTGTCTCAGCCTATCAGCAGAGCCCCCAGTCCTACAGCTTCACCCAGCCGGCTGCCACCCCCACCCCCCACTCCCGCCCCAGCCCCAGCCCCAGCCCCGCCCCGCCCGTGCTGCAGCTCCCTCCAGTGGGGTAAGTACCTGCACTCTGCATCCAGCACACCCCCCCCATCTCTGTCTCTCAGGTTCAATTACTTTATTGGCATGACAAGTTGAACAAGTGTTGCCAAAGATACAATGCATTAGGATGAAGTGGGTCTCTATCTCTCACAGTGGTTGATGCTCTCCTCTCTCCTCGCTCTCGCTCTCTCTCTCTCTCACTCGCGCGCTCTCGCTCTCTCTCAGGTGCGCTATCGCTCGGTCTATGACTACAGCGCCGCTGATGAAGACGAGATCTCGTTCCTGGACGGGGATGTCATCCTGAACGTGCAGGTGATCGACGACGGCTGGATGTATGGCACAGTGGAGCGCACTGGAGACACGGGCATGCTACCCGCCAACTACGTGGAGACCATGTGACCTGGGACCATGTGACCTGGGGAAAGAGGAGAGGATCGTGACCCCTCACCCTCCCTCCTCTAAATCTTACCATGGGGGTTCAAATTCACTTTCATCATTCCAGTTCAGTTTAACATTCCAAACATTAATCTCAGTATGAAAAATGATGTAAGTTTAGAGAAATTACACCAGACACCGGAAATGTGTGATTATTAATGGTGGATGTTATAATTATTATTGTTATTATTATTATTCTTGATGATAATGATGTTGTGATTTGTTTTTATTAACTGGTTTTTTCCCCCATATTTTCTTTTTATTATTAATTTTGGGGCGGGGTGGGGCAGTTTTAGCTTTTTTCATGATTAACAAAAAAAAAATTGCTTTTTATAATTTATATAGAACAAGCAAGGCATTTTACCCAGGATTCCTGTAAATATGTGTATATACAGTCTCCCTCATGGAGAACTGATGAGTCCTTATTTTAATATTCTCAGCCCAGCTGATAAATACTGATTTAAACACCCTTTGAATTGAGATCTGAGCCTGAAACCACAGCACTAATGGTGGAGCTGCACTTGCACCTCAGAAACTCTAGGGGTCGCCAGAAACGATAGGTGTTGCTTCAATGACATTTCTTTTGTGTTTTCAAAGCGCAGTAAATTATGCAAATCTCCCACCCCTCAGGAACCCTGGGTAAAAAGGACTCGGAGATATTTCGCCTGACGCAGTTTATTTTTTCATTTTCTGCAATTTCAACGCTGCACTGTGACTTAAAAAATAACTAAATAAAAAAAAAATAAAACATTTATTTTCATCTATAGAAATCAAACCGTACGGGGGGGGTAATTATATATATATATATATATATAAAAAAATATGATAAAAAAAAAATCTTGAAAAATATATGAATAAATAAAATGCAAAATGTCGTAGGTAGAATCTTAAATAAAAAACAAAAAAAGTATTTCACATTTGAAGGGGAATGGAAGCGTGCTTATTGAGAGCGAGGAAGAGGTCGCGTCCAAATCATTTCCCGGTCCTCGTCCCCCTGTCTGTCTCCAGTCTGGGAGAATGGACAGCGGGACCGATGCAGTAGTGTTTTGGGGTCTCTCTACAGGGACTCCGTGCTCGGAACATTCCAAGTCTTTAGTCCAGCCGGAAGTGGAGCGGAGAGAGTCGCGCACGCACTCGCTGGGCTCGGAGTGTGACACATGGGCAGACTCGGTGCTAGGTGGTGATCCAGCTCTACCACTTTAAAAACAGAGGCCAGGTCATCACCAAGAGACGGCAGATGCTAATTCGAGAGCTGAAACTCGACAGCCCCTCTCTTCCCCCGTTCTCTCTCCCTGGTTTCTTCACCTCATTCCCACACAGATTGAGTGTTTCTCGGCTTGCTCTGTGCCTACGCTCCCCCGACTAGCTGTCTTTGTTCAGGGGCTGCTCTGAGTGCTTGCACCCTGGACCCCCACACAGACCCTACTGGGGATCAGTGGGGTTCATCCACCCAGTAAAGACATTCCGAGAAGTAAAGCCTGGGGAAGATCAGGTTTAGAAATTTAACATATACATGCATGCATGGAGGAACTGGAAATATCACAGCCATGGTGCTGGTAATGACAGCGCTGCAGAGCTGAGAGTGCATTGTGTGGAGACTAGCGCTCGTTATTATTAAGGTGCTGGTAATGACAGCAGCGTCTTAGGATGGAATTTAAAGCACAAAGATCTTTGTTTCAAGCACAGTGTTGCTGCTGCTTTACCTGCCAGTGCATTTCAAAGATGGTCAGAGCGCCCCCTAGTGTGTTGGTCTGGAACAGACAAGCGATCACCACACAGCGAGCTGACTGCGAACCAACCAGTGTCTTTTTAAATAAATAAAAAATAAATAAAAAAATTAGTCAGGTAGCAACAGAGCAGTCGATATCACGTTTCACTTAATAATAATAATAATAATAATACAAATTTGTCTTTTTTTACTTTCTCAGTATATTTTGATACAAATAAAAATAACGAAAGTATTCGTCTGCCTTTTTTGTTGCCAATGTTGTTTTTTTTGGGTGAATTCCGGCATTTACTTTTACATTCCTACCATTTTTTCTTTTTTACTATGATTATAATTAGAATTGTTGTTATTATTATTATTATTATTATTAATAAACTCTAGACATGTACTGATTCGTCTCATCAGACTCAATAAAATTGTCATTTTTACCCAGAAACCCGACTCTGCTGTTTGTGTGTTTGATCTCATCAGATTCGCTGCTTGGGTCTATTTTAATAATCTAGACGGTGGCGGATCTAA
Source organism: Acipenser oxyrinchus oxyrinchus (assembly GCA_030684275.1). NCBI lineage: Eukaryota > Metazoa > Chordata > Actinopteri > Acipenseriformes > Acipenseridae > Acipenser > Acipenser oxyrinchus. The sequence continues at coordinate 22,434,937 of CM060269.1, read as the reverse complement.
GTTACGCCGCTTCATAACCCAGATCAGAGTGACTAGAACCAGTATAAGATGTACTGGAAACAGCCTGTGTGCAGGTTTATTACCAGTACGGATTCTACTACCAAAAAAAAAAACATCAGAGTGGAGGTCGTTCAGCCCATCAGAGCTCGTCCGGTTCCGAGCAGCTGATTGATCTCAGAACTTTGTCAAGTCGGGTCTTAAAGGATCCCAGCGATTCAGTAAGAAACCCCCACGAGACTGCTGGCAAGAGTGTAACATCAGGGCTGGAGAAAGAAACGGTTCTAGTGTCTTGTCCCTGAAGTTGCAGTGTGGCTCTAGAGGTTAGAGCTGAGGAGGGACTGGGAGGGAGGGAGTGTGGCTCTAGTGGTTAGAGCTGAGGGACTGGGAGGGAGGGAGTGTGGCTCTAGTGGTTAGAGCTGAGGAGGGACTGGGAGGGAGGCAGTGTGGCTCTAGTGGTTAGAGCTGAGGAGGGGCTGGGAGGGAGGCAGTGTGGCTCTAGTGGTTAGAGCTGAGGGACTGGGAGGGAGGGAGGCAGTGTGGCTCTAGTGGTTAGAGCTGAGGGACTGGGAGGGAGACAGTGTGGCTCTAGTGGTTAGCGCTGAGGAGGGACTGGGAGGGAGGCAGTGTGGCTCTAGTGGTTAGAGCTGAGGAGGGGCTGGGAGGGAGGCAGTGTGGCTCTAGTTGTTGGCGCTGAGGAGGGACTGGGAGGGAGGCAGTGTGGCTCTAGTGTTAGAGCTGAGGAGGGGCTGGGAGGGAGGCAGTGTGGCTCTAGTGGTTACAGCTGAGGAGGGAGGAGGGAGCCAGTGCTCTGAAATACAGCTTCTTCAGACCAGTTCATTCGTGCATTTGACAGGCACTGGGACTAGGAGATGCTTGTCAACCGCATGCTTCATTTTTTTCAGAGGCTCCTCGGCAGCGTGACTCTGCTGCGCTCCGGTTCCGTGCCTGCGACGCTGCAAGTGGTTTACCAGCCTCGTTGAGAGTGACTGCAGGGCGAGCGCGTAACGAGGACCATGAAATAAACACTGCAGCGCCTCGTTAATGTCGACAGCGGGGAAGCGGTTTACATGGGACGGTGCGACCTTTCAACTCTACCAGGGTGGAGTCGGCAGAGTTGAAAGGTCACCTTCAGAGATCCCGGGGTCAGAACAACACAAAGAACGAGATTTGAATTAAAACCGGTGTAGCGTTTGAAAGTGGTACGTCATCAGAATGTGGTACGCAAACCACATTTTGGTACAGGTGCAATCAATTGCGATCTGATGGGAGTTTTCCTATTGCCAAACAGAGGTACATCAGCATTAATTTTTTGGCGAACTTAACCTGGAAACGGACAATCAATTTCTCTAAAAAGAAAAAAAAAACAATTCACAACGAACAAGACAAATGGTGGGAAAATACGACAACTTACATAACAACGATGTAAAAGACTGGAAAATATGATAAGTACATTGAAAAACATGTAAAAGACCGAATAACGTGCCAGATTTGAATTGGCACTTCCCTGCTGTCTTAGCGGAAGTTGTTTAGGCATGCGCAGTGTGGTGCGCACGACTTATTACCGCGTACCTAAAAGTAACAAGACACGTGGACTGCGCAACACTCACTTTAAAACACGCTATCTATCTATTTATCTATCTATCTATATATATATACATATATGTAATTAGCTCAAAGAACCAGCTGCCCAACGTTTTGATATGTTGTACATAAGCTTCATATTTTATACGATTGCGAATCTTACGCACCCCCCTTCTCTCCTCTCTCTTCTCTCTCCTCCAATTCCAGCCCCTCTTCACTCTGCCCATATCCTTAACTCCGTCACACCGCTGAATTATCACAGAGCCCAGCCTCGAAATCTCCGGCTCTCCTCCGCCGCCCGGCTGTCGAGTCCCGGATCTCTCCCCCTCTTATTCAGAAGCGAGTGAATTCAGAGGAAGCGTCACCCTCGGCATCGCGATGCTCGACGTTTTCATCCTGATGTTTTTCGCCATTATCGGACTTCTTGTTCTGTCGTATATAATTTACTTCTTGTGAGAGCTGAACCGACCGAGAGAATCGTCATAGACAATGAACCCGGGGCCGGAGGCGCATCTGCGGGCTGCAGAACCGACCTGCACACTGGTGCCTCTCTCTCTCTCTCTCTCTCTCTCTCTCTCTCTCTCTCTCTCTCTGTCGTACGCGTATATTCATGCATTCATTTATTGATAGTAATTATTTTTTTACAACAGTAATTTAATTACCATGTTAAATGCAAGCTAGTATGTACGGTTACCGTGGGAAAAAAGGGGGCTAGACGGACAACACTTCATATTATTTATTTATTTATTTGGCAGACATCTTTATCCAAGGCGACTTACAGGTGCTACGGGGCAGTACAGGGTTACAAGGCAAGCTTCAGATTTAAATACAGTGTAGTTTACCGTAAAGGTCATTCAAAATGATCTCGACAGCATTCAGAACTGGGCAGACACATGACAAATGACATTTAATAGAGAAAAGTGTTTAAGGTACTGCACGGAGGCAATAAAAAATATCATATGGGAGATACTGAAATTGAAGAAGGAATCTATGAAAAAGACATAGGAGTTTATGTTGACTCAGAAATGTCTTCATCTAGACAATGTGGGGAAGCTATAAAAAAGGCCAACAAGATGCTCGGATATATTGTGAGGCGTGTTGAATTTAAATCAAGGGAAGTAATGTTAAAACTTTACCATGCATTAGTAAGACCTCACCTAGAATATTGTGTTCAGTTCTGGTCACCTCGTTACAAAAAGTATATTGCTGCTCTAGAAAGAGTGCAAAGAAGAGCAACCAGAATTATCCTGGGTTTAAATGGCATGTCGTATGCAGACAGGCTGAAAGAATTGAATCTATTCAGTCTTGAACAAAGAAGACTACGCGGTGATCTGATTCAAACATTCAAAATCCTAAAAGGTATAGACAATGTCAACCCAGGGGACTTCTTTGACCTGAAAAAAGAAACAAGGACCAGGGGTCACAAATGGAGATTAGATAAAGGGGCATTCAGAACAGAAAATAGGAGGCAGAGAGAATTGTGAGGGTCTGGAACCAACTCCCCAGTAATGTTGTTGAAGTGGACACCCTGGGATCCTTCAAGAAGCTCTTTTCTTTACCAGTTTTACCAGCGGCCTGTATTCATGTAACTAATAATCAGAATAATTAGAACTTGGTCTGTGTCTTCCAGATGCTTGACATCTCCGGATGGACCAATGGACAGAAGGACGGAGCAAGAGACTGCTGGGAATGTCCTCTGAGCCTTGAGGGAGAGGGAGAGACAGACCACAGCTCCCTCACTGTCCCGTCTCCACAGTGCTTCCACTGTCCCTCAGCTCTAACCACTAGAGCCACTGTCTCCCTCCCTCCCTCCCTGTCCCCCTTCTTTCCCTCCCTGCCCCCTTCTCTCCCTCCTCAGCTCTCCACTAGTAGCATGAAGCGTGTAGTGTGTGTATCAGTGTGTTGTTGCACACGCTGCTTGAACAGACTCTGCAGTGAGACCCCCCCACTCTGTCTTTGTGCTGTTCACACCCCCTAGTGTGTCATCAGTACGACCATTAAAGCTGGTTTGTTTGAGCTGGGTTTTCAGTGGTATTGTTATTATTACTATTGTTAGTATTATATTAGAGTCTCACAGAGTAACCATGCGTGCCTACAACACAGCGTAACCTCACTTAAAAACACCTTCCAGGAATAACTGCAGTGCAACACCTGTACTTATTGTGAGGATGGACACTGACAAGCACAAGAAGTGCACTTTTCACACTGACACACACACACACGCGCACACACACACACACGCGCACACACACACACACACACACACACACACACACACACACACACAGAGACACACACACTGACACACGCACACACACTGAGACACGCACTGACACACACACTGAGACACACACACACACTGACGCACACACACTGAGACACACACACTGACACACACACACACTGACACACACACACACACACTGACACACACACAGAGACACACACACAAACTGACACACACACACACACACACTGACACACACTGAGACACACACACACACACTGACACACACACAGAGACACACATACACACTGAGACACACACACACTGACACAAACACACTGAGACACACACAGACTAACACTGACACACACACTGAGAGACACACACCAACACTGACACACACTGAGACTCACACATACACTGAGACATACACACTGACACACACACACACACTGAGCAATGTGTACGACTCATTACAGGCTATACATTGACTTTGTTTATTGTTGGTTTACGATTCAAAGATTTGTTCAAACTACCACAAAAGGAGACTGCTGGATTCCAGTTGTGGTCTTTGTCCAGCTGGTGGCGCCAGAAAGACACTTCAGGTCTGAATTCTCAGTGAGCCTACGCGCCACCTACTGGGTATAACTAGGAACTACAAGCAGCAATTCAATTTAATAATTACGAGGTCAAGTTCTATTAGGTTATCTATGATAATGTTAAAATGACACTCTGTGGGTTTCAACTTATTCAGCTAACCCCATATTGTCCTGGAAGCTGAGACTGGAGTGTTTACACTAGCGCTCATTATTATTAAGGTGCAGGGTAATGACAGCGCTGGAGAGCTCGGTAGTGCTCATTATTAAGCTGCAGGGTAATGATAGCTGAGAATGGAGTGTTTAGTCCAGTTCTTTGTCTTTGCATTGCAGTGGGTGTCATGATGACTTTCCACCAGCAGGTGTCACTACAGCTTAGCCAGTGACAGAAGCCTGTTTTCATAAACAGCTTTGAGGCTTGTTGCCATAAATCAGTCAACTGGCTTTCCTCTCCACTGGTTTAATTTCTCACTTATTCTTTAATTACCACCTTCCTACTGTTTAACTGGTTCCCCTTTAGCTAAACCGTGCCACGAACACTAATAACAAAATATTTTTGGCTCTAGTGTGCATTGCTTTACCACAATGTACTGTGCTTTTACAAGAGGGATTTAAAAAGCAGTAAACTTTGATTAGGGGCTGGTTCATTATGTTTTTTTTCTTCACTGCACTGTGCTGTGCTTTTACCAGGGCATACCAAAGCAGTAACTTTGAGAAGGGGCTGGTTTATTATCTTCTCTGTGCTTTACTACACTGTGCTATGCTTTTACCAGGGCATACCAAAGCAGTAACTTTGAGAAGGGGCTGGTTCATTATCTTCTGTTTGTTACTACACTGCTGTGCTTTCCTACAGTGGCCCAGTCCCTCAGCTCTCTGCCAGCAGACATCACACAGCCTCTTGGGGTCTGGAGATCTGGAACACATGAGCAGCGAGCTGGCGTGGCCTTGGGAAGGATTTGTGGGCGCACACGGGGAGCTGGGCGGGGGGTGGGGGGGGTGATACATACACACACACACACACACATATACACATTATTTTCAAATAGTTTATATTGCAGTACACGTTAAAGACAATTGGAAGAATTTTACTAACTCGAGACAAACTTTTTATTTGGTCCCAATAAAAAATTTGCAGTCACTCACACATACACAAAGAGACAGTCACTCGCAGACTGACAAATAGATGCACTCACAGACCCACATACACACACAGATACACTCACACAGAGACACTCACTTGCAGACTGACACATAGATGCACTCACAGACCCAGATACACACACAGATACACTCACACAGAGACACTCACTTGCAGACTGACACATAGATGCACTCACAGACCCAGATACACACACAGATACACTCACACACAGACTCACATACACACACAGATACACTCACATAGACTCACATACACAGATACACTCACATAGACTCACATACACACAGACTCGCATACACACACAGATACACTCAGAGACTCACATACACACAGACTCACATACACACACAGATACACTCAGACTCACATACACACAGACTCACATACACACACAGATAAACTCAGAGACTCACATACACACAGATACTCAGAGACTCGCATACATACACACAGATACACTCACCAGATTCCTCCAGTGCAGTTCATGTTGAGTCACGCACCAAGCTCCATCCAAACCAAACATTACATACCCCAAACAGAGCAGCACAGACACGTCTTCAAGGGTCGCTGGTTGTATTGCACAAGTCTAGTGCATCTGCCTCTAACACACTCAACCGTGGAAAATTTAGAAAGACTAGTAAATTCAGTGACAAACGTTTGTACTTTCGTTTGTGGCTCTTTCTGTGTGTGTGTGTGTGTGTGTGTGTGTCTGTGTGTTAAAATATGAAACTGATCCCACATTGTACTCATGTTAATTTTGCTATGGTTTGTTAATTGTTCCCCAGCAAAACAAATTCATATTCACACAAATACAATTTTTAAAACATTTTTATTCTGAATAATTCCATTGCTAGATTTTCTTAAGTATGATTTCTGTCCAGTAGAATTCATAATATTAGTATAGTTCCTCTGTGCATTTTGTATGCTTGCTTCCATTATTAAGTAGTGCTGATCCAGCCCAGTTTTTGGGGTTCCCAGGTAGATTCTGGCTACCCTGAGGGCTGTAGTTCACCACAGCTAGACATGCAGGGCATTCTGAGGGCTGTAGTTCATCTAATATTCTCTGACGATGCAAGCATGGCATCCCCTTGACAATGCACATAGGGCATTCTAGGAGCTGTAGTCCATCTGATCTCATGGATTACACACACAGTGCAGTCTGGGAGCTGTAGTTCTGATTAAGTGACAGCTAGCACTGTCGGTAGCAGGGGGGTCATTCTCCATTCTCGCCCTCTAGCATCGTTCAGGATTAGGCAAGATAAACTACAGTCCCCATAATGCCCATGGGCCAGCCCAAAGGTATCTACCAAGTGAAAGTTGCAGACAGACAGTCCGTCCGTTTCAGCGTGCATGTTCCGTTCCTTAGCAGTTTAAACACTATACGCGGGTATGCAGGGCACAGTGCTATATTCAGTGTACGGTCCGTCGAAGCCGTCCAAAGTGACCACTGTACTGTACTGTACTGTGCTGTGCAGTGCTGTGCTGTGCTGTACTGTGCCCAATATTAACCTTATTCAGGTGCCTGCTTCGAGCTTCAAGTTTTTGGTAAAAAAATGTAATAAAATAAAATAAAACAAAGTCTTTCCAACTGGCACAAGCCTGGTTCTGCTGAAGAAGCAGAGAGCAGCCCATAGGGACAGTAACAATAACGATAATAATAATGAAACAGAATAAAGCTGGTTGAAGTCAGTGCCACGCTGCCCTGTCGACAGTGAGCCCTGCCTCCTCCTCAGCATTGCTCTGCCTCTATGAACCCCTCCTTCTCGTGACCTCCGACCTCCACCTCCGTGTAGCTGGAGTGAACTCCCTGGTTGCGAAACTTCATGACCGGCCAATGGTTCGAGCGCCTCTGTGGAGAGCACAGGCAGACAGACAGACAGCACAGTGTTCAGTTGCAGTTCCAGTTATAAATCACATATCAATGTTTTAAGAATTTGTCCACGTCTCACAAGTCTTAAGGTTTAAAAAACGGTGTCTGAGTGCAATCCTCATTTCTGTGATTTATATTAATCTAGTATATGACATCATCTGTAGCGTGTCTCCTGTTGGAAGAGACATAATTTCGCACAATTTAATTCCCACATTTTCAATGCAAACCCTTAAAAAAGCCTTGAAGGGTTTGGTATCAGTTAATGCACAGAAACATCAACAATATCAAGCATAACAATGTGAACAGGGCAGGGGGCTCGCTCCTTCTTTCATTCTGTTTCATTCTCTCTCCCCTCCCTCTCGCCTCTCCCCTCTAATCCTCCCGCTCCCTCTCTCATTGTCCCCTCTATCTCCTCTCTCTTGCTGAAGGTTACCCTGATTCTCAGTCTCATAATTTTCTTCTTGCTCTGAAATGTGCTCTTTCTATTTTTGAAGAAGATGGACGTTTATTACCCAGATGAATGAAATCTGTCACATTCAATCTCCGGCCTGTCAGGTCAGCACAGCAGAGCTATAATTCCATCCTCATTACAATTACAAATGAGAGACGAGAGATGTGACTGGAATATACCTTTCTCTCCCTCCTTTCTCTACTATCCATACCCACCTTTCTCTATCTCCTCTATCCCCTCGTCTCTCTCTCACTCTCTATACTCCCCTCCTCGCACTCTCTTCTATCCCCCCTCCCTCTCTGTTTGAAATCTTAACAGTAAATCAAGATGTAGGTCTGTAAGAGAACTGAGAGATGGACACAGAGAGACAGACATACTCGCCTGTATCAGGCACAGTGCAGATGTGCAGGTGGGGTTGTTGATGTAGAGACAGACAGACAGACTCACAGACAGACAGACAGAGAGACAGACAGACAGACAGACTCACAGACAGGTAGACTTACCTGAATGAGGTACAGTGCAGGTGCGCAGGTGGGGTGGGTGTTGATGTAGAAAGCCAGCAGTCCCAAAGCCAGCAGCAGCAGCACAGCCGCCACCACCCCAGCAATGAGACCACTGTGCACCGACAACCCCTGCTGGCTGGGAGGGGAATCGCCATCATGTAGCTCTGAGGACAAAACAGAACAACAACAATAATAATAATGACAATCAATACCACTACTACTACTACTACTACTGCTACTAATAATAATAATAATAATAATAATAATAATAATAATATAAATAATAACTCACCGTTGCCATTGTAGTGGATGAGTAGCTTTGTATCATCTGGAACAGAGACAGACAGTTATTCTACTATCTCTACTGGCAGTGCTGACAACTTCAAGCAGAAACATTCGTCAAAGTATGTTACTAGGTTTCTTTGGTAAGGCTACGTTAGTACTGTATTGCAAAAATGTTACCCATAACTGCGAAACACCAAAACAAATCAGTCACATTCTTTCAAAAGCATTTAGACTACAAGTCTTATAAGACATTTCTTCCAGTCATCTTTATATGTTAAGGTGTACATTTATTTATTTATTTTTTTTATAAATTTAGTAGTCACCAATTGTTTTCATCATTTTCTCCCCAATTTGGAATTGCCAATTATTTTTAGGCTCAGCTCATCGCTACCACCCCCACGCTGACTCGGGAGCGGCGAAGACGAACACACGCTGTCCTCCGAATTGTGTGCCGTCAGCCGACCGCTTCTTTTACACACTGCAGGCCCATCATGCAGCCACCTCAGTTCTGGGCAGCTTACAGACAAGCCCGCAGGCACCCCACCAGATCACAGTTTGCAATTGTCAAAGTTGAAAGGTCAAGCTCACCTTCTGTGACAGGACTGTCCAGCAGCTGGCCGGGGTCAGGGGTTGTCTCGGAGCCAGAGGGGTCGAATGAGACCTGTTCTGAGTAATCTTCGCAGGTCAGGCCTCGCGACTGAAACAGGAAGCAGGTGTCAGGTGACAGGAAGAGCATTATAAACAGACGGACAAGGGGGCTTGATTGAAGTCTTTAAAATCTTAAAAAGAGTTGACCAAGTTAACTTGAACCCAGAGCAGAACAGAAAACAGTTGGAGTTGGATATTTAGTGCACACACTTCTTCACACAGAGAGTGGGGAGTGTGGAATGGGTTACCAAGGGTTACCTAGCCATGTTAGTCTGAATCACTGAGATCCTTTAAGACCCGACTTCACAAAGGTCTGAGATCAATCAGCTGCTCGGAACCGGACGAGCTCTGATGGGCTGAACGGCCTCCTCTCACTCATATACAGTACTGTGCAAAAGTTTTAGGCAGGTGTGAAAAAATGCTGTAAAGTAAGAATGCTTTCAAAACTAGACATGTTAATAGATTATATTTATCAATTAACTAAATGCAAAGTGAGTGAACAGAAGAAAAATCTAAATCAAATCCATATTTGGTGTGAGAACCCTTTGCCTTCAAAACAGCATCAATTCTTCTAGGTACACTTGCACAACGTCAGGGATTTTGTAGGCATATTGTCAGGAGTATGATTAAACAATTATACCAAACAGGTGCTAATGATCATCAATTCAATATGTAGGTTGAAACACAATCATTAACTGAAACAGAAACAGCTGTGTAGGAGGAATAAAACTGGGTGAGGAACAGCCAAACTCAGCTAACAAGGTGAGGTTGCTGAAGACAGTTTACTGTCAAAAGTCATACACCATGGCAAGACTGAGCACAGCAACAAGACACAAGGTAGTTATACTGCATCAGCAAGGTCTCTCCCAGGCAGAAATTTCAAGGCAGACAGGGGTTTCCAGATGTGCTGTCCAAGCTCTTTTGAAGAAGCACAAAGAAACGGGCAGCGTTGAGGACCGTGAGCGCGAGTGGTCGGCCAAGGAAACTTACTGCAGCAGATGAAAGACTCATCATGCTTACTTCCCTTCGCAATCGGAAGATGTCCAGCAGTGCCATCAGCTCAGAACTGGCAGAAAACAGTGAGACCCTGGTACACCCATCTACTGTCCGGAGAAGTCTGGTCAGAAGTGGCCTTCATGGAAGACTTGCGGCCAAAAGCCATACCTCCGGCGTGGAAACAAGGCCAAGCGACTCAACTATGCACGAAAACACAGGAACTGGGGTGCAGAAAAATGGCAGCAGGTGCTCTGGACTGATGAGTCAAAATTTGAAATATTTGGCTGTAGCAGAAGGCAGTTTGTTCGCGAAGGGCTGGAGAGCATACAGAATGAGTGTCTGCAGGCAACAGTGAAGCATGGTGGAGGTTCCTTGCAAGTTTGGGGCTGCATTTCTGCAAATGGAGTTGGGGATTTGGACAGAATTAATGGTCTCCTCAATGCTGAGAAGTACAGGCAGATACTTATCCATCATGCAATACCATCAGGGAGGCATCTGATTGGCCCCAAATTTATTCTGCAGCATGACAACGACCCCAAACATACAGCGAAAGTCATTAAGAACTATCTTCAGCGTAAAGAAGAACAAGGAGTCCTGGAAGTGATGGTATGGCCCCCACAGAGCCCTGATCTCCACATCATCGAGTCTGTCTGGGATTACATGAAGAGAGAGAAGCAACTGAGGCTGCCTAAATAAATCCACACAAGAACTGTGGTTAGTTCTCCAAGATGTTTGGGCCAACCTACCTGCCGAGTTCCTTCAAAAACTGTGTGCAAGTGTACCTAGAAGAATTGATGCTTGATGCTGTTTTGAAGGCAAAGGGTGGTCACACCAAATATGGATTTGATTTAGATTTTTCTTCTGTTCACTCACTTTGCATTTAGTTAATTGATAAATATAATCTATTAACATGTCTATTTTTGAAAGCATTCTTACTTTACAGCATTTTTTCACACCTGCCTAAAACTTTTGCACAGTACTGTATTTTCTCATGTTCTTATGTCTGAGTCTGTGCCTCAGCAGTGCTATTGGATTTAGTACTGACCTCTTCTGCGCAGCCATAGTTCAGCCATTCCTGTCTATGCCGGTCAAAGCCATCCGAACACCTGAAACACAAACACAGGCACTGTACTTGGAGCAGTGGTCTGTACTGGGGCCTGGTCTGTACTGGGAGCCCTGTCTGTACTGGGAGCGCTGGTCTGTACTGGGAGCGCTGGTCTGTACTGGGAGCCCTGTCTGTACTGAGAGCCCAGTCTGTACTGGGAGTGTTGGTCTGTACTGGGAGCCCTGTCTGTACTGGGAGCTCTAGTCTGTGCTGGGAGTGCTGGTCTGTAATGGGAGCGCTGGTCTATACTGGGAGCTGTGGTAATTTGGGTCCTTTTGTTTTTAAGAATTGAAACACAACACTGATTCTTCATAATGTTGCTGGCTAGAGTTTAAACCTAATTTGAGTTTCTGAGAGAGAAGGCGACGGACAGAGCAAGTAAGAGTGAGAGTGAGAGAGTTTTTATTAGCACATGCTTAGTTCTTGATAACTTGCTTTGACTGTAATGGTTTTGGCAAAACCTGAATTTTCTTGTCATGCCATTAGAGCTTAGAGAGAGAGAAAATTAGAATAGAGAGAGAGAAGGAGAGGGAGAGGGACCTTTAAAAGTGTGCAGCGCTTGGTGTCAGCTGCATGATGGATTAAAGTGTGATCCCTCTCAACCCACCACACATTGCAATAATTATTGGATTTAATAAACTGTTTAGTTAGATGGAAAGAAAAAAAACACATGACATGAAATCTATTAGACCCAGGGCCGGGGGGGATATATATCAAAAGAGAAAAGGAAAGGGAGGGAGGGAGAAAAGGGAAGGAGGGCTGGAAAAAAAAGCAAGAAGGAAAAAAAGAGAGGTGAAATCAATGTTCCTGCCCTTGAAGGAGTGCTCACCCTTTCCTGGAAGATGTTTTCACATCTTGTTCTGTTTGATATTCTTTAAATACAACACTGTGTAGATTTTGCTGTTTTTTCCTATCACTGCAAATGAACTAACTTCAGTCAGAACTCTAACCCTAACCTCTAACTCCTAACACTAACCCCAACCCCCTGGCCCTAACCCTAACCTCTAACCCCTAACCTGCAGAACAGGTTTCAATGATGTAGCAGGTTATCCACAGCGTGTTTGAGCACCTCTGTCTCCCTGCCTTCTTGCCTCTCTCCCTGCCTCTCTGTCTCTCTCCCTGCCTCTCTGCTTCTCGCACTGCCTCACTATCTGTCTCTCCCTGCCTCCCTGCCTCTCTGCCACCCGGCATCCTTCCATCCCTGTCTCTGGCTCTGTTTTCATCCCAGTGCACTGCTTCCTGACTTCCTGCCATTGTTTTGCTTGTTTTGGACACAGACGTGAAAACAGTCTTGCTGCCAGTTTCCTAACACCAGCACCCACCCCCACCCCCAGCTCTCAGCTGCATTCAGCCCACTCTCTTCCCTCTCCTCTCCTCTCTTTAAAACAACTTGGCAAAGGCCTTCCTCAGTGTTCTGCGTGGGTCTGCTTTACATTCTGTCTCTTAACCCAACACTCGAGACACACACGCTACCCCAGCCTCTCCTCTCCCCCTTCTCCCCCAGCCTCTCAACCCTCTCCCTCAGCCTCTCCCTTCTCCCCTTGCCTCTCACCCCTCTCCCCGGTTCTCCCCTCACCTCTGGATGACGTTGCACCAGCTGCAAGTGGTGCTGGTGTTGGCGGACAGGCAGGACTCACAGCTCTCGTGCTGCAGGCAGGCTGGGGAGAGAAGAGAAGGGGTGATTGTGTGAGTGTGTGTGTGTAACTGTGATTGTGTGAGTGTGATTGTGTGAGTGTGTGTGAGTGTGATTGTGTGAGTAACTGTGATTGTGTGAGTGTGATTGTGTGAGTGTGTGTGTGTAACTGTGATTGTGTGCGTGTGATTGTGTGAGTGTGATTGTGTGAGTGTGTGTGAGTTTGATTGTGTGAGTGTGTGTGTGTAACTGTGATTGTGTGAGTGTGATTTTGTGAGTGTGATTGTGTGAGTGTGTGATTGTGCAAGTGTGATTGTGTGTGAGTGTGTGATTGTGAGTTTGATTGTGAGTGTGTGACTGCGCGAGTGTGATTGTGTGAACGTGATTGCGTGCGTGTGTGTTTGATTGTGTGTGTGTGATTGTGTGAGTGTGTGTGTGTAACTGTGATTGTGTGAGTGTGATTGTGTGAGCGTGATTGTGTGAGTGTGTGTGAGTTTGATTGTGTGAGTGTGTGTGTGTAACTGTGATTGTGTGAGTGTGATTTTGTGAGTGTGATTGTGTGAGTGTGTGATTGTGCAAGTTCGATTGTGTGTGAGTGTGTGATTGTGAGTTTGATTGTGAGTGTGTGACTGCGCGAGTGTGATTGTGTGAACGTGATTGCGTGCGTGTGTGTTTGATTGTGTGTGTGTGATTGTGTGAGTGTGTGTGTGTAACTGTGATTGTGTGAGTGCGATTGTGTGAGCGTGATTGTGTGAGTGTGTGAGAGTTTGATTGTGTGAGTGTGTGTGTGTAACTGTGATTGTGTGAGTGTGATTTTGTGAGTGTGATTGTGTGATTGTGCAAGTGCGATTGTGTGTGAGTGTGTGATTGTGAGTTTGATTGTGAGTGTGTGACTGCGCGAGTGTGATTGTGTGAACGTGATTGCGTGCGTGTGTGTTTGATTGTGTGTGTGTGATTGTGTGAGTGTGTGTGTGTGATTGTGAGTGTGTGTGAGTTTGATTGTGTAAGTGTGATTGCGTGAGTGAGTGGGAGTGTGTAAGTGTGAGTGTGGTTGTGTGAGTGTGATTGTGTGAGTGTGATTGTGAGAGTGATTGTTTGAGTGTGAGTGTGATTGTGAGAGTGTGATTCTTTGAGTGTGATTGTTTGAGTGTGAGTGTGATTGTGAGAGTGTGTGTGTGTGAGTGTGATTGTGAGAGTGATTGTTTTAGTGTGAGTGTGATTGTGAGAGTGTGATTGTTTGAGTGTGAGTGTGATTGTGAGAGTGATTGTTTGAGTGTGAGTGTGATTGTGTGAGTGTGATTGTGAGAGTGTGATTCTTTGAGTGTGATTGTTTGAGTGTGAGTGTGATTGTGAGAGTGATTGTGTGTGTGTGTGTGAGTGTGATTGTGAGAGTGATTGTTTGAGTGTGAGTGTGATTGTGAGAGTGTGATTGTTTGAGTGTGAGTGTGATTGTGAGAGTGTGATTGTGAGAGTGTGATTGTTTGAGTGTGATTGTTTGAGTGTGAGTGTGATTGTGAGAGTGTGATTCTTTGAGTGTGATTGTTTGAGTGTGAGTGTGATTGTGAGAGTGTGTGTGTGTGAGTGTGATTCTTTGAGTGTGATTGTTTGAGTGTGATTGTTTGAGTGTGAGTGTGTGTGTGTGAGTGTGATTCTTTGAGTGTGATTGTTTGAGTGTGATTGTTTGAGTGTGAGTGTGATTCTTTGAGTGTGATTGTTTGAGTGTGATTGTTTGAGTGTGAGTGTGATTGTGAGAGTGTGTGTGTGTGTGAGTGTGATTCTTTGAGTGTGATTGTTTGAGTGTGAGTGTGATTGTGAGAGTGTGATTGTTTGAGTGTGAGTGTGATTGTTTGAGCGTGAGTGTGATTGTGAGAGTGTGATTCTTTGAGTGTGATTGTTTGAGTGTGAGTGTGATTGTGAGAGTGTGATTGTTTGAGTGTGAGTGTGATTGTTTGAGCGTGAGTGTGATTGTGAGAGTGTGATTCTTTGAGTGTGATTCTTTGAGTGTGAGTGTGATTGTGAGAGTGTGTCTGGGAGGCTGTGTGCAGCAGGGCACTCACTGGGGAGGGGGGTGAACACGAAGGCTGACATGTTGGTGATGCTATCAGTGTCGACTTCCACACGATGGTACTCATAGATAGTGCGTCTGCGCGCCTCTGTGGAGATAACACAGCACAGTCACTGACGAGTGAGAGAGAGGGAGAGACAGAGAGAGAGGGAGAGAGAGTGAGAGTGAGAGGGGGATAGGGAGAGGGAGAGGGAGAGAGACATGGAGAGAGAAAGTTAGGGGAGAGAGAGAGAGACATTATTCAACATTATTATATTATTGATATGACTTTTCGGGAACAGGATAATAAAATGAGTTTGTGAAATCTACAATGCAATCTGGCAGTTACTGATAGCGATCCTGCCTAGTTTTTGAGCTGTGCCGTGCTGGGAATGCTAACACTGTGCGGTCTGCAGCAGCTTCCCTTAGAAAAGCTTCCCATAGTAAAAGCTCAGAAAAGTGTGATAAAGCACTGTGAAAAGGAGGCTGGAAATGTTCTCTGCAGTTCTCCAGAGGAATTTAAATCCACTTTGACAAGGACAAACACTTCACTGTTACATGTTTCCAAGAAAAACAACAACTGAAAAAAAGAACTTATTTCCTGGTTCATTATCTTCTCTGTGCTTCACTATACTGTGCTGTGCTTTTACCAGTGGATATTAAATTAAATGGAATGAATCAGGTGTCTGGGTGAATCTGACCTGGCACGTGCGGGGAGTTTTGGATCACCATGAAGGCATCAGAGAGACCGGCCTTCACTGGGTGCTGAGCGGAGCTGATCTCACTCACTGGCACTGGCACCTGAGAGGGGAGAGAGTGTGTCAGTGAGTGTATGAGTGTGTCAGTGTGCGTCAGTGAGTGTATGAGTGTGTGTCAGTGTGTCAGTGTGTGTTAGTGTGTGTGTGTGTGTGAGTGTGTGTCAGTGTGTGTCAGTGAGTGTGTGAGTGTGTGTCAGTGAGTGTGTGTGAGTGTGTCAGTGAGTGTGTGTGAGTGTGTGTCAGTGAGTGTGTGTGAGTGTGTGCCAGTGAGTGTGTGTGTGAGTGTGTCAGTGTGTGTCAGTGAGTGTGTGTGTGTGTGTGAGTGTGTCAGTGTGTGTCAGTGAGTGTGTGTGAATGTGTCAGCGTGTGTCAGTGAGTGTGTGTGTGAGTGTGTCAGTGAGTGTGTGAGTGTGTGTGAGTGTGTCAGTGTGTGTCAGTGAGTGTGTGAGTGTGTGTCAGTGAGTGTGTCAGTGTGTGTCAGTGAGTGTGTGAGTGTGTGTCAGTGAGTGTATGTGTCACTCACGTCTCGGTAACTGAAGGTAATGCTGCCCTCCTTGTGCAACACTGCCTGGAAGGTGAAGCCTCCTCTCTGCTCCCGGCCCTTCAGCCTCACCTTGTCCCACTGCACCACGAACACTGTGCCTGTGGAGAGAGGGAGAGGGAGAGGGAGGAAGAGAGAAAGCGAGAGGGAGAGAGAAAGGGAGAGGGAGGGAAAGGAGAGAGGAAGGAAGAGAGGGAGTAAGGGAGAGGGAGAGATAATCGCATGACAGGCGACATCACAGATGCCTAATTCAATCACAACCATTAAACACTCAATAGAACTGAAATTTTGACTTTATTGCTTGCCTACCTGATCCGCTGTAACTATTCACAGCTCTGCAAGGGTAATGCCTAATACAGGCAGGATCAGCACAGGACCATTGCTCTTAATGGCACCGTTGAGAGATCCCTCACACTTACCACCTATCACACAGTCATATACATACATGAAACAAAACTCATTTTTGCACTGAAGACAATGAGAAAGACATCTAGTGGAAACGTTTCTCATTGACTCTATTAGATCTCTAATTCCTCGCAGGTGCGTGCCTTGCTTACCATTGTCGTGGTAGTGGACGGTGGAGTTTTTGGAGTAGCTAGGGTCAAAGTTCGCCATGAGGGGCGCGATGTACTGCGTGGCCGTCAGCATGCGGTGCGTGACCTCTCCCGTGAAGATGAACCCTGGAGGCGGGAGGTCAGAGGTCAGTGAGGTTGATATCCAGGTAGTTATTTGAGGCTGTTGTTTTTGTAGTAGAGTTTGACAACTCTATCAAAATACTCTTTTTAATATATCACAAGCTTGGCGAACAGCTGCCAATGCTGGCATTTCTGTTCTGGTTACAATGGGGGTGTGACTGGAATACTGGGGTCTTGGATCGAACTGCTTTCTGTTAAAAATGATCAGAACTGGCAATATTATCACAACACAGCACTTTTCTTTTGTTATATTTATTTGTTATGCACATATTTTATACTTATAATTTGTAAAGCAATGCAGAAATCCTCACAGGCAATGCTGGAGATGAAAAATCGCTGCTTCCTGGTACCTGATCACTTCCTGTTGGGCTGTAGGTCAAACTCCCTCCAGCAGTCTAGCTGCTCTCGGACTGTGACCTACAGCACAGGAACCAGGATGCAGCAGTTTTCTACAGCGTGATGTCTGAATTGCCCTGAAGAACCAAAAGATTCACGGCACAATAAAATGCCATTGTCAATAATCATGGTAAGAAATTGATTTTGCATTGGATGAAGATATAGAAATAAGAAAATCTAAAGAATAATTTCAAAGCCGGGACTAGGAGACCAGCTCAACAATTATTAAGAAGAAAAAATAATAACCAAAACAATGTTTGGGAGTAAGGAATGTGCAGCCTAAAGGGGTAAAACAGTGATTCTCTATAATTAGAAGAAACATTTTTACTAATAAATAACCCATAATGAGCTTGTTCAAAGGGAGCCTGTGGAATTTGTGACACACAGGCAGGCAGGGAGGGAGGGTGCAAACAATTAATTACTCAAATGAGCCGAAAACAAAAATACAAAAGAACATTTTCAAAGTGTTGACTGTGCCACGCTCCGGAGCTCGCGAACCACAGACAGGGTGTAAACTATTAATTTAATAATAACTTAAAATGACCCAGAAAATAAAATAAAAAAAACAATTAGAAACAAACTGTTCTCAAAGCTGGTAGTGTACTTTGGTTTTTACAACACGCATGAACAATTATTATGTCAAGCAATTAAAAAAACCATAAAAATCTTTTTTTTTAAATATTTCAAAGCAAAAGAAACTATATTGAACTTTTTTTTTTTACATGGGATGTTAGCAATTATTAGACATAATCAGCAAAAAAATATAGAAAATTAAATCATAATGTAAGAAAACTTTTTTTCCACGTTTTAACAAAGCTCAGATTTAGGGTTGAAGGCACACTATGAATCATTTGTGTTTTCTTGATTTCTTATTTGTCACTTGTTTAATAACCTATTGCATGTGTTCTGTAGAATTCTCCATTGTTGTTTCTCTATTGTCATTATCTGAAATGCTTACTAACTATTCCTCAAGGCTGACTGCAGGGAAGCATATAAGTGTTGCGAGCCTGGGCAAGTCTGATATGCTTCTCCCTTCCCCTCACTCCCCCACTCTCCTACAATATTTTAAGAAGCATTTTTCACACTGAACACAGATAATAGGATTTGCAAACATCCAAGAAATGAGGAATCAGGAAGATGAAGGTCGTTTAAAGTCTCTCTTCAACTAAAATTAGATGTAATTAGACAGAAAAGGGAACGTCAGTTTGGTAATTTTACAGTCATTATGTGATTATTAGAGCCTCGTGCCAGTTAGACTGGCTACCGGTGGCGGTCTCCCTGTATTCTTAGCATCAGCGCTGTTGAAACTGCTTTCGGCGGGTTTGCTTACCTCCCGTCGCTACGGTGATCTGCCTCAGATAGTGGCCGTAGAAGGGGAAGTCAAACGAGAGGGCTACCCGCTGAGATAGGGAGGGGGAGAGGGAGAGAGGAGAGAGAGGAAGTGAGAGCGATACAGGAACTTGTTTTCATGTTTTAATGTGTGTCTCTGTGTCAGTCTCTCTCAGAGTGTTGCTGTCGGTGTGTATGTGTCTCTGTGCGTGTGGGTCTGTCAGTGTCAGTCTCTCAATGTGTGTGTGTCAGTGTGTGCCTCTGTCTCTTAGTGTGTGTGTGTGTGTCAATGAGTGCATCTCTATCAGTAGTCTCTTGTGTCTTGCTCTCAGGGAGTGTGTGTGTTTGTGTAAGTGTGTGTCAGTCTCAGTGTTTGTCTGTCTCTCAGTGTGTGTGTGTTTCAGTGTGTCTGTGTCAGTGTGAGTTCCTCACCGATGCCTGTCGGTGTGTGTTGGACAGGATCCCGTGTACTCTGACCTCACTGCGCTCCAGGGCGGTCATGTCAATCCAGAGCTGCTCTGTGCGCGGGTCCGACGGTCCGAGACTGCGCCACAAGTAATATCTGTGCTCGTCCTCCTGGGGGGGAGAGGGGGGAACAGTGAAGCACCGTCCATAGCATGTACTGCAGCAAACTGCAGTGTTTTTATGT
Organism: Acipenser oxyrinchus oxyrinchus; assembly: GCA_030684275.1. Classification (NCBI taxonomy): domain Eukaryota; kingdom Metazoa; phylum Chordata; class Actinopteri; order Acipenseriformes; family Acipenseridae; genus Acipenser; species Acipenser oxyrinchus. The sequence continues at coordinate 22,415,468 of CM060269.1, read as the reverse complement.
GGATCGACACCCCCCTTGGGGAGGAATTGAAGGCTAGGCCAGGTAAGATGACACTGATGAATGGCCAGTCTGACTAACTCAGCTCTCGGTGATTGTAGTTTAAGTGCAGGTTTTTTCTATCTTGCTGGCACAGTTTGATCTGCTGGAGTTTGATTCGTCTCCCGGCTAGCGTGATGGTTTGAAAGCAGGTCAGGGAGGATGGTGTGGCTTGGCATGTTAGCTGTAAAGAGATTCCTAATGGAGTCAGGGGACGGGGGCACCCTCAACATATAGGGATGGAGGAGAGAGGAGGCAGTGTGCATCTAGTGGTTAGTGCTGAGGAACTGGGAGGGGGAGGGAGGCAGTGTGCATCTAGTGGTTAGTGCTGAGGGACTGGGAGGGGGGGAGAGAGGCAATGTGCATCTAGTGGTTAGTGCTGAGGGACTGGGAGGGAGGCAGTGGGGCTCTAGCGGTTAGAGCTGAGTGAATGGGAGGGAGGCAGTGGGGCTTTAGCGGTCAGAGCTGAGTAACCCCCCTCCTGTATGAACATAGAAGTCGTTTCACTGTCTCTGTGATGTGAAGCAACTGGCCCACTTGCTGAGAAATCTGTGACGCACAGCCCACCCCCACACACACACACTCCTGCAGTTTAACAAGCTCAACCCCATAGCCTGCTGTTTAATAGGATCACACTGCTCTGCTCAGTAACTGACTGTGCTTGTTAATTTATAAAACCCTGCGAATCACAATGCCCTGGCCTGGACATTACACATCTGTGACTGGTTACTGCAGAGTGGGCGAAAGAAAGAAAGAAAGAAAGAAAGAAAGAAAGAAAGAAAGAAAGAAAGAAGCCACCATTTCTCTTAAGGAGGGTGCCTCAAGCCTGTCCTGGACTGGAGAGCGCACCCTTTACTCTCTATTCAGGTTTTAGTTTGGTTTTATTTTAACCCCCCCTCTCTCCTCACCACGATGCGTGTCATGTTGTCAGGCAGCGTGTCGATGGCCAGGTTTCCTCCGATTGGCTCTCGGTTGAGCCTGGTCTTGTCTGTCTCAGCCAATCGCAGCTCTCTCCTGCCTCGGCTGGGCTCGGGGGCTCCCTCGGAGACGCTGTACCCCAAACCTGTTGGAAACAGCAACCACTGACACACCCTGCACACCAAACCCGAAACAAATCCCAGTGAAAAATTCAGGAAACTTTATTTTGTCGAGAACAAAGAGGAATCAGGGGGGAAGTTTTGATTGGAATCTTTACAATCTTAAAAGTAATTTGCATAGTCAACCACGAACCACAGACACACAATGTGGAAATTCAGAGGAGACAGACTTAGGAGACACATAGAGAGTGGTGAGGGGATGGTATGGGCTATCTAGCCATGTCGTTGATGATGAATCACTGGGATCCTTTAAGATAAAACTTAGTAATATATATATATATATATATATATATATATATATATATATATATATATATATATATATATATATATTTTTTTAATAAATGAACAAAAGCGAGAGAAATGAGTGGTTTTAAAGAGAGCACCTGTGTGAGGGGAGGCACCCCACAATCCCCATAGTAAATAAGGTCAGGGCCAAGCACTGGCTGCCAATGGAAGTTTGGTCAGCGGTGGCGGACGCAGGGAGTGCCAACACTGGCAGCACAAGGAGGCTGCAGCAGGAAGGCTATTCCTCCTCACAGAGAGGGGCATGCTTTGAACTCCTAACCACCTCCCCTCTCATTTACACAGCCCCCTGCCACTCCTTCTTCACACAGCCCCCTGCCCCCCCCCTCAATCACACAGCCTCACTCACACACACACACACACACATTCACACACAGACACACATGCACACAGACACGCACACACACACTCACACATACAGACACACATACACTCACACACTCCATAACATGATTCTGTGATTTTTTTTTTATTTTTTATTTTTTTAAAGATTTAATGGAGCCACGATCAGGTTACATTAGGCCAAGCTGAACATGAGAGAGAGTGACAACAGTTGCTGAGAGAGACTGAGAGATAGAGGAAAAGATATAAAGAGATGGGCAGACAGGGAGAGGTAGAAAGGGAAATTACAGGGGGCAGAGGGAGAGGGAGAAGGAGAGAGAGACCTGGGTAGTCCACATAAATTACACATATCATAAAATCAGGAATTACTGAAACTCTGCTTGTGAATTCTGGTAGGTTTCTTTGTTTTGGTCATGTTTTGGATGCAAGTCACCAAATATCAACACTGAAGCCGGTCATGAGACCAAACCCAGAGCATTAACATTAACCCACTGCACCACCTAGCCCCCCAGACTGGAACCCAGGCCAGAGAAAGATGAAAGGCTTTAACCCACTGCACCACCTAGCCATGCAATTATTTGAAAGGGAGAGTAACTGATTGACTTGCACAGTTGCAGCTGCAACACAAAACATGTAATTGAGGTTAATTTATAAACCTTTGGAAGGAATGTGAAAGCTTGTGATGTTTTAAAAATAAAAAACAAAACGCCCAGTCGGACGGTTTCTCTTGGAATTTGCTTATTTGCTGGGCCTGGCTCTGAGAGGGAAGCACAGACACAAACACACACACTGGTACGAACACAGACACTGGCACAAACACACACACTACCACAAACACACACACTGGCACAAACACACACACTGGCACAAACACACACACTGCCACAAACACACACACACACACACACACACTGACACAAACACACACACTGGTACGAACACAGACACTGGCACAAACACACACACTACCACAAACACACACACTGGCACAAACACACACACTGCCACAAACACACACACTGCCACAAACACACACACTGGTACGAACACAGACACTGCCACAAACACACACACTGCCACAAACACACACACTGGCACAAACACACACACTGCCACAAACACACAAACACACACACACACACTGACACAAACACACACACTGACACAAACACACAAACTGGTACAAACATACACACTGACACAAACATACACAATGCCACAAACAAACACACACACACACTGACACAAACACATACACTGGTACGAACACACACACTGACACAAACACACATACTGACACAAACACACACACACTGACACAAACACACACACTGCCACAAACACACACACTGGTACGAACACACACACTGACACAAACACACACACTGCCACAAACACACACACTGCCACAAACACACAAACACACACACACACACTGACACAAACACACACACTGACACAAACACATACACTGGTACGAACACACACACGGACGCAAACACACATACTGACACAAAGACACACACACACTGACACAAACACACACACACTGGTATGAACACACACACTGACACCAACACACATACTGACACAAACACACACACACACTGGTACGAACACACGCACACTGACACAAACACTCACTCTCTGATAGAGTGACTGTCAGAGAGTAATGGTGCTGCTCTCAGAACTAACTGTATCTTAATTTATCTCTCTGGCACCCAGCAGGGCTAATTCTATATCGATATAGTTACAAGAGCTTAACAGGATTAATTGAGTTACACCTCCTGGGAGGGAAAACACTGCACTTTCTGCTATCTGTGTCACATCTTTCTGCATGTACTGAATGTGCTGAGTTCTCTATACTAGACTGTATTGAAGTAGCTGGCTCTCAGATCCCCAGTACAGAACTGAGTTCTCTATACTAGACTGTATTGAATTAGCTGGCTCTCAGATCCCCAGTACTGCACTGAGTTCTCTGTACTAGACTGTATTGAATTAGCTGGCTCTCAGATCCCCAGTACAGAACTGAGTTCTTTATACCAGGCTGTACTGAAGCAGCTGGCTCTCAGATCCCCAGTACAGTACTTCTCTAGACTAATCAGCTTGGGCAATGTTCAATAAATGTGTTGGAGTGTATTTCATATTTTCAGATTGAATTGATTAATTGTCCTCCACTCAGGTACACAATGTGATGGCGAGAGAACACAGGGAGAAGGAGAGAAGGGGAAAGGGTGAGGGGGTGAAAGAGGTAAAGAGAGAGGAGGAGAAAGCAGAGAGGGAGAGGGAATGGGGGTGTTTGAGGGGGTGGTGAGAGTACAGCGAGGGAGAGGGAATGGGGTGATACTGGCAGCAGGGAGGGGGAGAGGGGTGTAGTTTAGCCCTGTTTATAAACAGACAGAAGGTAATGAGGGACCAGGCCACAAATTAGAGGACAGAGGTGGAGGCGTGTTGGCGCTGCTGGCTGCAAACTGGCTGCTTGAATTCCCCTCCTTTTATAAACAGAAGTCTAGTCTGCTTGGGCAGGGCTGGGCAGGAGAAAGGTCTCCACCCAGAGGTCTGTATTTTAGGAACTCTCCCTACCTCCTACAGACCACCTACTAGTTTACAATTCTCTGATTTACTCTTTTTACCTCAACAAAGGCACTAGTCTCCTTGACTCTGTTTCTTTTAGTTTCATCTAAATAAAAACACTGATGAAGACAATAGTCAAACCACTTGTCTGCTGAACTCAGTTTCGTCTAGTTTCAGTTGAACTGAATTTCTTTAGTCTGTGATTTATAAGTGTTTGGTGAGATACACGTTCCTCGTATCTGGGTCACATTTCTGAGACGCTGTTCAGAAACTCCACACACAAACACTTCTCCTTGAAATTATTTTCTAACTTTTTCTGAACTTTTACCCCGCTGGGAATAGCCCCAGCTGGATTTTATTAGAGCATTACACTGCACTGGAGAATCTCCATGGACTGCATCTGTGGCTATCCCGGAACTGCACCTAAAAACTGGTGGTTGCTGTCCAGAGCTGTAAAATGCTCAAATCCTACTGTGGCTTGTCAGGGTCTAGGGTGATCAAATCAACCCCCTCAAGGTTAAATACTTGAGTGTGCTGAATGCTGGGTGTGAGAGTGAAACTAGGTCTCTAGTAGCCTGGGATCCCTTCTGAGTGGAAAAAGGTTAATTACACCCAATGTAAACCTATTCCAAGCAGTGCTTTAATGAATCTTTGCAGAGAGAGAGAGAGAGAACTTAAAAAAAGAGCAAGAAGCTCTGGCATTGCTAAGCTAGGAGTGGATGCCAGCTTGTATCAAACAGCTCCCTGTACAATCCTCTCTATATAGTGCTTGGGTTTCTAATTGTTTTAGTTGTTATTGTTATTTTTCATCTCTGATTATGATAATAATTTTTGCCTCCCCGTTTCCCAGCATGTTGCCGCCGCAGGGTTAAACTCTATTTTTAGCTAATTATATTTAGGTCACCCAGCTGCTGCAGAAAAATCACATTTCTGCACATTCTACAATAGGCTTGGAGACAACAACAAAGAAAACTCACAACCCTAACACAGCAGGGGTTCAGAAAGGGAGGTTCGTAGTTCAAAGATTAAACCTGTTAAGAGTTTGAAAGTGTTGAACACTTTGTATATATTTTTTTTTATATCAGAAATAGTATGCTCATTTTATTTATGTTTATTTGCACTTTATAATCTTGTTCATCTTCTACCTGTCGTTAAATGTATAGGTTTCATCAATCAAACAATGAGTCTGCCTCGAACATGTCAGTGTGCACATCCATTGAGACTTTAAAAAACATGTATGTTAGCCTTACAGTAGTAATGCAGTAGAAGTAGGCACCCTTTCAACATTTTTTTTAAATTTTTCTTTCACATACACACACTGTTAATGTTGTACACGTCTTTCGGAACTGTCTTCAATCTAAAAGAAGCAACACTCTCTTTGATTGGTTATATATGTTAAAGTTAAAATAGATGTAGAAAGAGATAGATAAAGCTTGCTTACCAGTGTGTCCATGCATCCAGACTCCCATCAACTCACCTTGTGAGAGGCAGACCAGTAGCAGAGCGCAGAAACTCATCATTGTGTGACCAGCTGGAAACCCTTGTAGCTCTCTCTCCTCACTTTCTCTTTCTGTCCTCTCTTTCTCTCTATCTCACTCTGACTTTAAGAAGGTCCTGTCCAGTTCTCTCTCTCTCTCTCTCTCTCTCTCTCTCTCTCTCTCTCTCTCTCTCTCTCTCTCTCGTTCTCTCTTTCTCTCCGTCAGGGCTGTCCTGCTGTTGTCATGACAATGTTAGGACACTGCAAACGACAGATGAGTGTGCTGTCAAAGACCAAAATGTCCTCTCCTCTCCTCTCTCTCGATCCCTCCCTCTCTCCTGTAATCAGAGCAGGGCAGGGACAAAGATATTTTTTCTCTCTCCCCTTTTTTTGGTTTCTTTTCTAGGAAAGAAAGACAGAGAGACAGTAAGAGAGAGATAGATGGTGCCAAGTCAGAACTATGAGAAGAGGACTGCCTCCCCCTTGTGGTCAACAGTGAGAAGAGCTGGTGTGTTTCCAAATTACACAGGTATGCACACATGATTGGTTTGGAAACAGATAAGGAAATATAAATTGTACAATGCAATGGATAAACCAAGGGTTCTATATTATACTGAGGGGCAGACTGGCAGACTGGCAGACAGACAGTGGCATTACAATGGCAATGCAACAATGGGACAAGGCTGACATTGGTAGAATGGGACCACAGAGGTACCTTATCAGTACAAGTAAGACAGTCACTGTGAAATTGCCATTGCTAGCAATGCTGTGGTCTGCTAATGGTTTTGCTAGCCTGGGTTTCCTCAGGGTAAAGCTGTGGAGTTAAGTGTGTGTGTGACGGCCCGGTCTGCTAGCACAGAGCAGCAGCTACAAGGAGACAGGAATTCACTTCCCCGTGGGACTGACGCTGAAGAGCTGCACAGCTGGTGTGTGTGTTTAATAAACATAAAAACATAAAAAAAAAAAAAACATTGATCTGTTACTCTGAATCTGTGTTACTGTCCATTACTCTGCTTTACTCTGATTACTCTGCACTACTCAGTGTTACTCTACATTACTCTGCTTTACTCTGAGTTACTCTGAGTCACTCTGCGGTTCCAAGCGCACACCAGCCTGGCAGATGCACAGCAGAGGGAGCTGGTTCTCATTAAATGCTGTCAGCACATTCACAATAATGGGGCTTCATGAGTCAGTCCTTCCAGTTGAAAACATGTTTATAAGCGCTGGTGCTAAATCTGTAAGATAAAAATCTGCAAACTAGCAAACAAAAGTACTAAAGAAGATAACTGAGAGTGATCTAGACAGAGCAGACAAACAGTCAAATAAACAAGCTAATTCACAAGCCTCTGAAACTAAAAGAAACTGAGTCAAGCAGACAAGCTTTTCAGCTAGTGCCTTGAGAGTGTAATTCACACCACAAAGCAGAACCACAAAACAGTTTGGCACTGTGAGGGTTATTAAGCAAAACAAATACAATTTTAAAAAAGGGGGGCTTCTGAGCGGCTCATCCGGGAAAGGCGCTCCGCGTGGAGTGCAAGATGCGTCCTATAGCCTGGATGTCGCCGGTTCGAGTCCAGGCTATTCCAATATACTGCTATTGTCAACAGTGGACGGGAGCTCCCGGGGGCGGTGCACAATTGGCCGAGCGCCATCTGGGGGGGGGAGGGTTTAGGTCGGCCAGGATGTCCTCGGCTCACCACGCACCAGCGACCCCTGTAGTCTGGCCGGGCACCTGCGGGCTTGCCTGTAAGCTTCGGAGGACAGTGTGTTGTGTGTTCGTCTTCGCCGCTCCCGAGTCAGCACAGGGGTGGTAGCGGTGAGCCAAGCTTAAATAATAATTGGATATTCTAAATTTGGAGAAAATAAAAAAAATAATTGGCGACTACTAAGTTTTAGCCGAGTATAATTGACACCTCCCCCATCCAGCCTCCCACATAATCAGCGTCGACTTGATGTGGTGAAGCATCCCGATCAAGGCTGGGCTCTGCCCTTGAAGCAGTCGACCCAGACTCAGAAACTGCAGTTTAGCGCTCTTGCACACCTTTATTATTTACAAACAAAACCAAACAAAAGTTTTAAACAAAACACTTGTACACACTAAAATCAAAACACCCATGCTTCGGCTATCCCAGTGCATTCTTTCTCTCCACACTTTCTCTGTCCAGGCTTGGCAAGCACCTTCACTGAACCCTCTCTCATTAAACAAACATTTTCTTTTGTCTTTTATAGGGTGTGGCCAGGGGTTAACCTCACGATTAATAAATCAGTTTTCTAATTAACTAATCAAAACATTCCCCAATTAAACAATGAAACCTTAATTCAAATCTGGTTGTGCAAAGGTGGCCATTTTGGCCTTTGTCCTGTCACATTGACTGCACATCACTCACACACTACACATTACCACTCAGAAAACAAAACAAAATAAAAAATATTCCAGACTAATAGAAAGATTAAAAATACTTGTTTTAAAACACGAAGAAGAATTAAAACCATTTTAAAATCACTGGGGACAACAGTCTGTTTGTGTTGTATGTACCTCAATAGCACTCACTGACAAGAATACACTTGTCACATAAAGACACAGAGCTTGTGTTTCAGAGCAGTTCTATCACTGCTACTCTCTGTGACAAACTGTCCATTGTATGGCTTGACCCTTAGCATTATTAAAGCCATGTGGAATGCACTGAGCTGAGCCAAAATAATAACAATAGAAAAAGAAAATGATTAAGAGCTGTTTAAAAGAAGGTCGAAAGGAACATCTGGGGGCTTTATAACACAAGAGGCAAAACCATTCTCAATCAGCACCCCTCAATACTGTAACAGAGCCCCCAACTCTCCCTCAATCAGCACCCTTCAATACTGTAACAGAGCCCCCAACTCTCCCTCAATCAGCACCCCTCTATACTGTAACAGAGCCCCCAACTCTCCCTCAATCAGCACCCCTCAATACTGTAACAAAGCCCCTAACTCTCCCTCAATCTGTACCCCTCAATACTGTAACAGAGCCCCCAACTCTCCCTCAATCAGCACCCCTTGATACTGTAACAAAGCCCCTAACTCTCCCTCGATCTGTACCCATCTATACTGTAACAGAGCCCCCAACTCTCCCTCAATCAGCACCCCTTGATACTGTAACAAAGCCCCTAACTCTCCCTCGATCTGTACCCATCTATACTGTAACAAAGCCCCCAACTCTCACTGAATCTGTACCCATCTATACTGTAACAAAGCCCCTAACTCTCACTGAATCTGTACCCATCTATACTGTAACAAAGCCCCTAACTCTCACTGAATCTGTACCCATCTATACTGTAACAAAGCCCCTAACTCTCCCTCGATCTGTACCCATCTATACTGTAACAGAGCCCCCAACTCTCCCTCAATCAGCACCCCTTGATACTGTAACAAAGCCCCTAACTCTCCCTCGATCTGTACCCATCTATACTGTAACAAAGCCCCCAACTCTCACTGAATCTGTACCCATCTATACTGTAACAAAGCCCCTAACTCTCACTGAATCTGTACCCATCTATACTGTAACAAAGCCCCTAACTCTCACTGAATCTGTACCCCTATATACTATAACAGAGTCCCCAACTCTCCCTCGATCTGTACCCATCTATACTGTAACAAAGCCCCCAACTCTCCCTCAATCAGCACCCCTTGATACTGTAACAAAGCCCCTAACTCTCCCTCGATCTGTACCCATCTATACTGTAACAAAGCCCCCAACTCTCACTGAATCTGTACCCATCTATACTGTAACAAAGCCCCTAACTCTCACTGAATCTGTACCCATCTATACTGTAACAAAGCCCCTAACTCTCACTGAATCTGTACCCCTATATACTATAACAGAGTCCCCAACTCTCCCTCGATCTGTACCCATCTATACTGTAACAAAGCCCCTAACTCTCACTGAATCTGTACCCATCTATACTGTAACAAAGCCCCTAACTCTCACTGAATCTGTACCCTTATATACTATAACAGAGTCCCCAACTCTCCCTCAATCTGTACCCCTCAATACTGTAACAAAGCCCCTAATTCTAACTCAGCCTCTGTACTCTAACTCCCAGTATACTGCAGCAAAATGTTAGCAATAGATCCTAGGAATCCAGGCTTGTCTGATTTACCGTGAATCTTACAAGTAGGAAATTAGTTCTCTCCTGATTCACTTTCAAAAACTGCTGGGTTGATATATTACTGCACTGGACACTGACCCCCACTTACACGCACACACAGCCTCATCCCTCTAGACTCTGAACTGGAAAGCCACCTGCCCTGGCTTTGCATCCACGTCCTTCTGGCGTTGCAGAGCAGAAAGACACGCAAGCTTTCCAAATGTTTTACCGAACGAGCACAGCTGGATAAATATTGACTTAGGGCCAGACTGACTAAACCTCCATTACAAAGGTTTTACAAGACTTTTATTTTTGTTTTATTTTATTTGTAAAAGAGAGTAAGTGTAGTTGGAAAAAGAAAATGCTTGAGGTTTTACTTTACTGTGAAGTTTCCTTCCATCACAGTGCTTCTGGCAGTAAAAGGATTACATGCTGTGCTTTCTTGACCTCAGTTCTTCCTTCTCCTCTGGGCCTGGTTCCATCCTTCTCTCCCAGGGCAGGGCAGCCATTAAGAGCTGAAAAAACAAACAGAACTAGGAAATAAGAACAGTGTCATGTCAGGAGGTAGAGCTCAGTGCTAGAGTGTTTGATTGCAGATCAAGAGGTCCCTGGTTAAAATCTTTACTTTTCCAAAAAAAAAAAAAAAATCACTATTATTTAATTTAAAAAAAAATTAAATTGCATATTAATAACGGATGTTGTACTTTTTAATGATTTTCAGTTGTAATGTAAATTTGAAATTGATTAGATGTTTCAAACGCACAAATTCATGTGTACTTGCTGTGACACCTGACCAGGTGAACACGACTGTGACAGCCCACAATGGGGTGGGATACTGAATACAGCAGAGCAGAGGGGGTATAGCACAGGGGTTCGAGTCCCCCGGTTCAAATCTGAGTGCCCACTTTTTATTATTTTTATTTTTGTATTTATATCTTTTACAAAGGTTTAAATACTATTTGTATTCGTATAATTTGTGACTCAGAGCCTTCCTTTTACTTAAAATGCCATTACATGCAAGCTGAGTCAGCCATGACCAGTAGGAGCCACTTGGGACAGTTTTGTGAAAGCGTTTACTCCGGTCTGTAATAAGAACCAAAAATAAATAAATAAAATACAATCAGAAGTAATACAATTCCAGTGTCTTGCTAGTTCTGACACATAACTTTATAAGGGTTTTGTTCAAATTTACTTTGGCCTTTGCACTTGATTTCACAGTAAGGCCCGAAGTCTTTTCAGCAGCCTTGTTGTTTGTCTCTCAGGCTGGCCCCCTGAACAGTTTGGTATGCTCTGGACTTTTGCATTCACAGCACTTTCACTGTGCATTACTGCATGTTGCAATGCATTTACCAGCACACTTTTGGAATGGTGCTTCTATTAAAGGGTTCCGGCTCATTAGGGGAATTTACGAGGCTGACTGCACAGCAGCCCCCGTCATCTTGCTGAACACAGAGCTGCTGGATAAAAGTAAAAGCTGCTGAGAAACAGGTTGTAATTCCATTGTGAGAGAGATTGTGTGATTGTGTGTGTGCTCAGTCTGCAGCCTGATAACATCAACTTGTCTGCAAACAATCCACTCACAGCTCATTAGACACAGTAAACCTCTGGTGAACCACAGGCAAGCATGACAAATCCCAGCCGTATTGTAAAAAAAACATAATAATAACAAGCGTGTGGTTAAGCGTGGTAATAAATGCATGGTTGAACAATGGAACAACAACAAAATTACTGTGTAGATTTTACTGGGGTAAACCTGTATAAGGACCATGCTTATGAACTGCTCTTGAATCACTCTTCATAGTCTCCCTCTGGGATGATGTGCTCAGCACAGAGCCTGATAGCATCAGTGAGAACTTGTTTGCAAACAATTCATTGCCAGCTCATTAAGCACATGGCCAGGGAGCCACCGGGACAGACAGCCTGGGTGAGGACTGCCTGCCCTCACAGCAAGCAGGGGGGGCAGGGCAGCATCTACTGGGAACACACACAGGCACCCCTGAAGGGCTTGAAACCTAACTGAAGTAAATTCAATTTATTAAAAAAAAAAAATGTTGAAGCTAATTGAATAAGGAAATGCAGGTAAAGTCATTGCCATTGTCCCACAACTTTCACAGGCATTGAAATCCAAATATATCCAAATACTGTAAAGCCATAAATATTTGCGACCAAAATATTTGGCGAATCAAACCCATAAAACCTATTTTGCTCCAGAAATGTTGGCAACCTGTTGCAATAAACAAAGTATGTATTGTTAGTGCAATTTGATATTCGTGCTAAAAATGTTTGCAGTTTTTTTATTCATACGCGAAAAATACATAATAAAAGGCTTGCAAACATTCATGGCTTTAATTAATTACATGTTTTAATTTATTAATTGTTTATTTTGTAGCTAAAATGCATAGCTTCAGGAATGCACAAATGCAGGCAGACACACACATTGCCATCTTCATTATGACCCACATAAGAATAGTATTACCAGTAGCAGTGACAGGGTGGCAGTAATGCTGCAAGGTAGGAGTAGCTCCTGGCCTCCACTGCAGCTGAAAGGAACTGCAGTCTGTGAGCTGCAGCCAGTGCCACTGCCCCTCACCCTGCATCAACCCTAAATCCACCAGCACCGACATTTAATTAAAAAGGGGATAAAAAATGATGGCAGTAAACTTTTATAAGGGTCTTTTTTTTCTTTCTTTCTTGTAACTGTTTTATTGAATCTCGCATTAATAAATCTCACTAGCTATCTGTCTGACCAGTAATTTCAATTTCAAGTCAGGTCCCAAAAGGCCTTTATCTGGGGCAGTGTTGTAATGGAAATCGACACAGGAGTCAATGGGAAGTACTGGCCCGTCACATTAACTCTCATTCCCTCTCACTTTCTCTATTTGGTCTCGCTTTATTTTGAGAGTCATTTTTTTTTTTTGGTGGTGGTGGTGGGGGGGGGTTATTAACTGTTAACAGCTAGTTTGTGTCAATATTAAGTTAAAATATAGTAACCAATGTATAAACTAATAAAAAAGTATAATAATAATATAAAACCTGATCATATTTGCAAAATATTTACTGCAGGAATATCTTTAGAATTGCCTGGCTGAAAATTTCTTTTTGACCTTTTTTTTATTAGCTTAATAGAGATCAAGTAGCTATTAACAAAATAAAAACAAACTTGTGTTAGTAAGCTAGTTGTTAAGAGTTAATAAACTCAAAATGAAGCATGCCCTCTCTCTCTCTCTCTTTCTCGTTATCTGCAGTGAGATCTTAATTGATAAAGCTCTAATTAAATCTCTGGTGGAGTTGTTTCAAGGCCCAAGACGGTGTGAGAGACAAAGCACCCAGACAATGCTAACAGGGCATAATATTGTTGTCTGAGAGCAATATTCTGCAGACTCATGACAGAGACAGACCTGAAAAACACACGCAGGGTGGGGTTTGCAGGCCTGATCCACTCAAGTTTAATTGCAACAGGTTTAATTTACACACACACACACACACACACACACACACACACAGGGATGTATAGCTATTATTATGCAGACACGGCACTGACTCATTATTAACTGCAGGTTTACTATTCTAAACTCCACATGGTCATAGATCATAATTTCAAGGAAAGTTCGGGGAAAACTAAATATTCCTGTATTAAAAAGTTTTTCTAAAAACAGCTTTTGAGTTGATAAAAAAGTAGCTTAGACTTCAGCAGTGACCATCTAAAGATACACAAGTCAAGTGCACAACACAACATACACGTTTGGTGTTCACTTGGCACTGAGCCCCATATAGATTTATTTATCTAAACTGGAGCCGGATGGCGATCAAGACAATCATTTCTGATGACATTTTTAAACATTGCAAGGACTTGGCCTATACCGTGATAAAGTAGGTACAGTATGTCAGGTTTTCCTGCCTTTTATGGACCCCCTAAGCATTATAAACATGCCCACACACAAACACACACAGAATGACAGAATACGTGACGTATAAATCAATATGAGCAATATAAACAAAGCAAGGAGCAGTTACAAGAGTTTTACTGTTCCTGCAAGATGTACCTTTGCTTTAACAGGTTCCCTGTATGCACAGAATGAAACTGCTCCTTCAGCTACTCATGCATGTCTTCTTTCGGATAAATCTGGTGATATCACTGGACAAGACTGTACTGCAAAACATCTAAATAAAGTTAAGTTAGAGCTTTGTAAATAGGGAAGAGTGGGCCCTTTCTCCCATTGAGCAATTGTAATACATAAATTCTATTTAGGAAGGTCAAAAAATGATACTATTATTATTATGACCACATGTTCTGTAATTAAGTCTGTTTCATATTTTCTTTTTACGATTGTTATTTTATATATATTGCACATTTCTTAAATTTGTTATTTCACTTTGTTTAATTAACATTAAAGGCATTTTTATGCAAGTGGAAATAAAAAAAAGTGTTGCTAATAGAGTTTAATAAACTTTTAAAGCTCCATTTTGATTCTGCATATTCCACAGAGGGGGCACCAGACTGCCCTGTGTGTGTTTGCACAGTGCTGGGACCACTTGTTACCAATCATGCCAAACAAGAAGTGATTAGGAGAACAATGGGGATCAGTGATGAGGTGCTAACAGTCTGCACACAGCCAGCTAGACTGCACAGCCCTCCAGGGCAGGCAGGCAGACTGACAGCACACACACAAGCACTGCTGCTTCATTCATTGTAATTGTTTGTTTGCTTTTTACATGTATTTATTTTTTACACCAGGGCAGGCCCTCAAGATGTATTGCACCTCATTAACAAGGATGTTCGGCGCAATTACTCAGAACACAAAACACACTGTAAATAATTTAACAAGGAGAAAAAGTGTCTACTCAAATCAAATCTTAATGTGTGATGAGCAGTTCGCATACCAACAGCCTTAAAAGTTTGAGAAGCATAATAGCAAAAATAATAGCATTACAGCAATGTTGTTAATAGCAATAATAGTCAGTTATAAAATTGGTCAAGCTGCTATACCAGCAACACAAGCTTTTAGTAACTAATATTCATTATAGCAATAATACAGTAAGATACTAAACTGACTGAGTTGTTAAAACAGCAACTGCAATTGAAGATATGGGGTGCTTTACAGTACAATACAGAATAAATTCCAGGACAAGTGAAGTGTCTGGTTTGGTTATTATTATTTTTTTGTTCTTTTTTGCGCTTTATTTAAAGAGTAAGTAGCGGGGTTCTGAAAAATATAGCGTTACACATCCCCACATGTTGCTATAACTGTTTAAATAACGTACCTGTATGTTTTCTTTTCATTGTTATCATCCTGACAACTTTGATAACTTTAAAGTGTGTTTCAAAGCTCTTTTCAAAATGTCCACTCTTGTACACTGATAATGTCAGGATTATTACCCACATTGTCAAACAGGTAACAAAGCAATAACAATCCATGATATGGTACGGAACAGAAAAGCCAGAGCATTTTTTTATGCTTTTTTTTTATCACTCTTCCTGCTGTGATTTAGAAGACAGATCTCAAACCCCAGTGCACTAGAGCGTACCTTTTAAAAAGAGCTTTGAAACAGACTTATAAGTGTAAAAAGTTGTCAGGATGTTAACAAGGAAAAGAACAAATTCAGGTATGTTATATAAACAGTTGTAGCAACACGTGGGGACGTATATCACTGTGTTTTGGAACACTGCTACTTACTCTTTAATGTCAATTAAAATAAATATATATTATTTTAATCATGGCGCCGCTGTCCTTTTAAAAAGTAACAAATACCAAAAACTGTTGAAACATTTATGCAATTATTTATTGAGAAAGCTGCATTGAATACAAAAAAAAAATAATCACAAGAACAACATTCAGCACCAGCTTGTTTCTTGGTCTTTTTGTGAAATAGGAAATGCAGAGCTCTATCATGAAAAAGTATGTGTGTGTAAAAAGCAGGTGTGATAAATATAATTTATTTACACCAGCTTTTTGCCTGCAGAAGAACAGTAATACCAGACAATGAAGCACCATCCAGAAAGTGTGATTCTGGAGTTTAATCACTTTTATTATTATGATTTTTGCACTTATGAAGTTCTAAATATCCAGATGCAATCTCTCTCTCTCTCTCTCTCTCTCTCTCTGTAATAGGGGACATTGCTCTTAACTGTTATTATTTTTATTAAAAGGCAATAGTCAAGGTTTTTTTTTTTTTAAATGAAGTGACCCCATAAACTCACCTCAGGCCCTCGTCAGTCAAGCCATTCACTCACAGGAAGCTAATTACTATACATTGATAATTGCAGTAAATGAGAATCTAGTCCGACCACAAGCACTTCTGCAAATTAGTCACAGCTTGACTTCTGTGGCAATTTGCTTCTGCAGAGGGGGGACCGGAGTGCTAGTGATTTTTATTTTGGACCCAGGGACAGCACAGCCAGACATTGGGAGGTAGACACATGTCTGCTTTGTCCAAACTACTACTTAACCCTGCGTTTGTTTAGCCAGCGAGCCCCATTAAGCTAAGCCCCAATGGCACACACGGCTGCTGCCCCATTGTGCATTCAGTTATCCACACGCTGACAGCCTCACCTCGCTCGGCACCACGCTGATCATTTTACCTCATCACTTCCCAGATGTGGTGCACGCAATTAAGCTAATCCATTAACTACTAATTGTCTCCTCCTACCCCACAGCTTGGGCAAACACTGGTAACGGGGCAGAGGGTGGGAGAGGGCTGTCTATATAAACCCAGGGGTCCCCTACTTTGCCAGTCAATTAGCTTCTGCTGCCCTTGCTGTGTGTAACAGACACAGAGAGAGAGAAAAAAGAAGAGCTTGAACCTGACACAACCACCTGACACCACACCCTGACCTGAAGGAAGGAACCAGCATTCTCTCACTGTCACTCTTCCCTCTGAAGGATCTCTCTGCCCTGGTTTTCACAATGCTCTGTGCTTTGGGAAGCCTGCGTCTCGGCCTTGCTGCTCTCTGCCTCCTCTCCCTCCTGCCAGCTGTGACCGGACACATCTGGGCCTGGATGCTCTCGATCCCCTACAGCCCCCCAGGAGAGGGGGCCCCTGTTCGGGAGGCACACCCCTCCTCCAGTACTGGCAAGTCTGCGGTGAGTCTACCTGTCTGTTTCTCCTATATTCTGTTACAGGTTTTTTTGCACTGCTGAAAATAAGAGTGCAGTATAATCATACTGGGCACAGTTCGCCGCTGTGAATTTGCACAGTAATTTTAATTCACCATGATTTCCATTTCTTTATACTATGCATTTACCATGCACCTTTACTCTCTTTACCATGGCGTGATCTTTATAAGGTATCAGGGAGGTTTTAGTTTTGCAATGATGTCTACAGTCTGCAGTGGTGCTGGCTATGTGGGTATCCTGCAGTGTTGCTGGTGGCCTGGGGATTAGCCGGAGTATTTGCTCAGTGTTTTAAAAATCGAAAGTCACATTTAGTCACAACAGATAAACACTGTTTTTGTGTGCAAAAGGAAGTTGTGTATTCAGCTCTCTGGTCTGAAATACAGCTCAAGACACTTTGCTTAATTTAATGTTCTCTATTCTTGTCTAAAAAAAAAAACCCAACAACAACAAAAAAACACTACTAATTACTATTCTGAGTGCAATATTAATTAAAAGAAACAGTACTTTCAAGTGTGGGGGAGTTGGGTATGTATGATTAACAATGTGTTATCTTAAAGGAATACACGTGGGGAATTCATAGAAAGTATTGCAATACAAAATCTCAGCTGGGTGGTTAATGTTTTATGAATATAGCCCTAGTAATGACACAATACTGCTTTAGCTGTTTCTCAAAACGTTGTATTATTATTATTATTATTATTATTATTATTATTATTATTATTATTATTATTATTATAGAGCTGTTGAGTGACGCTTGCGATGTTTTGTCTGCCCTGTGCAGGTGTTGTGTGATCAGGACCGCAGCTGCGGGAGAGGGTTTTCGTGTGACCGGCACTTCGGGTTGTGTGTCCCGCTGAAACAGGCGGGTCAGTACTGCAGGAGGGACGCGCAGTGCGTCCGGGGCCTGAGCTGCATGTTCGGCAAGTGCCATCGCAGCGTGCCAGAAGGCGAAGAAGGTAATGAGGGGGATAAAATAACAATACTGCATATGTATATACAGAATAAGGGAAAACTATATTTAAAAAAAAAAAAAGTCGAACAATATAACTTGGAATTAGGTGAAATAGTACTATCATTGTTTTTAACTGTTACAGTGCCTCTCAATAATGTTCTTTTTTCTATTGAATTAAATTACATTAATTCAAATTTAAATTATTTTTTCACACACACATATTTATTAACATGCATTATTGATAAACGTGACAATTAAAAAAAAAAAAAAGATAATTACCGTAAACGATCTACTTCTCTGAATAGGAAACTTTTCACTTTGGTTCTTGGTACCAGTACATTTAATATAAATGAAGTTGTTTAATAATAATAATACTAATACTAATAATAATAATAATAATAATAATAATAATAATAATAATAATAATAATAATAATAATAATAATAATAATACTGTATTTTCAGTTAAGCGGATTAAAATAGTAACTGGATTTGAAGCTGGTGTTGTGTGGGCGGGTGAAATCTCGAGCGATTCAAATTCTCTGGACTAACGGCTCTTCCCGCTTTCCCCGTGCAGGCGCGCGCTGTAAACTGGATCGAGACTGCGGAGGTTCCATGTGCTGCGCGCGGCACCACGGCGAGATGATCTGCAAGCGGCGTTTGGCGCTCAGCGAGAGCTGCTTCGTACCGGACGGCGGACTGGCTTTCAGCATCAACCAGATCTGCCCGTGTGAGGAGGGGCTGCTGTGCCGCAACGGCGCCGTGATACCCAACAGAGAGTGAGTACAGCCCTCTTTAAAATTGGTATTATCATCATTATTGTATGTGCCAGTTCCACCAATACAAATAAAGTACTGTATCTGTTCAGTAATGCAAAAAAAATTGTAAAATACAATTCGGTTTACACAATTTAATGCAACGTTTAAGAACTGTACTGTAGCTCTCCAAACCTTTCAATAACAAAATCTATCTTTCTCTCTTATTTAACAGGAAAGAATTTGTTTACCGACCTGAGGCTGACAGTTGGAAATGTCAAATCCCGTCAGCAAAATAAAAGCCCGGCCTCCGACCGCGATCACTCGGTGTTTATGTAAATAATCTGTAAATATCTGTATAATAATACCAAAAAGAGAGATATCCTATGTTTAAACATACGCCGTCTGGAAAGAGGCATATGTTTGTGCTGTCTGTATAGAAGGTTTATGTGAAAAATAAAAATATATATTGATAAAATGAAATAGCCTACCTGGTTGTCTGTATCTCTCTCGCTCTCGCTTTTTTCCTTTTTTTTCTTTTCACCCGCTTTTACCAGAACTTGAAATTCATTGCCTTTTTTTTTTTAAATAAGAACATAAAGTCGACAATTTTTGGGCCAGCAGTGTTCCTCTGGGTCTTATGAAGTGGTTGATCCCACAATGTTAGCCGCCTCTTAAAGCAAAATGTTTTTCAGTTAAAATTCAAATGGCACGTTACGTGGCATTTAAGGTGTATAAAATAATTTATATTCACTCAATTAGTAATATGATCGCGAACTTCGTGCCGTGAGGGTGTATAGTTCAGTGGTACAGCATCTGATTACAGGTCAAGAAGTTCCCGTTTCAAATCCGATTGCCCCCTCAAATGTTCCTTTCTTTTTTCAAATCAGGTTAATTTAAAGACACAGGCTAAATGATAAATTAACAAACTCCATGCCTTCTAATCCAGACAGCGGGCTGATGCAGGAACTCCATTTGTATGGTTTTGTCGACACCTAGTGGAAAGATCGTGTATGACCCTGGCTTAAATTGATTTAGAAAATTGACTTTTAATTTCCTGACATCTCATTGGCTAGTACCCTTGGCGTGGGGGTGGGGTGGGGGGTACATTAACTTTCAATGACCAGGAAATAAAAAGTACCGGCATAAGTGCCTTTTCACCTGGATAGATATTCTTGAGCCACCTAATGTTAAAGTTTTAAATCACAAAACCTGTTTCTGTCTTTTTTGTCATAACAGTTGCCCATTTTCTAAGCGGAATAAGACCTCCCAGGGTGGGCGGTATTGGGAAATATCAGACCTCCAGGGGCTGCACTTCACCGTGACCACAAATATACTTTTACCACACTGTGAAACAGCCACACAGCACTAATTACTCGAAGTGCCACACTATAGTGAAGGGAGTTTCTCGAATCTTTTTTCTTCTTAACGTACTGTAGCAGCAACCCTTCTGAGTTACAAGCTGAAATGCACACAATACATACAGTGATATCGACGCACTAAACTGATGTAAAGTAACGAACGGACACAATACTTAAAGCATTTTATTTATATGCATATGTTTTTGTTATCTGTATTGAACAGGGTGAGTTATTGACACTCACTTTTTTATGGAAGGCTAGTTTGTGCACATGATTCATGTACGGTATGACATGTTCCTTTAACCTTAGAGTTATAGCCACAAATCTAACAACAGTAAAAATAACTCGGGCCCTCAAGTAACTACAGTGTAAAAAAATATACAGCCTATAAGATTTTAATTGACCCACGAAATGTAGCGAATTTAAAAAAAAACAAAACGAGTTTTTGTTTAGCTTGCCTAGGGGTGCTTGATGCCAGGAGATAACAGGTTCAGATCCGGGCTATTTAAAGCACTCTTTGAAAACAACAGTTGAAGAAATCAATATATCGCTTAATAATATAACTATATGGTGCCTCACAGCGCTGGAAAAAAAATCCACTTCGGGAAGAGCGTGCGATGTAGAACGCTGACGTAATCGGCACGCTGGAAAACCCCGGATGTAGCAGGAATGTATTGCGCTGCGGCTCGAGTACTAACGCAAGGGGGTATAGCTCAGTGGTAGAGCATTTGACTGCAGATCAAGAGGTCCCCGGTTCAAATCCGGATGCCCCCTTATTTTAATATAGATGTATTACATTTGGGTTAATCCAAATTTTAACGATTAATGATCAAGTTTTACTCGAAATGTCGCAATTCATCAACTAATATAGAAAATAGCATATATATATATATATATATATATATATATATATATATATATATATATATATATGCTATTTAAAAGCTGTAGGTAACGCACACTAATAATATTTTACAGTTAGTGGATATTTGTGACTATATTGCCCGCCTGCCTGCCACACAAACCGATAAAAAAAATAAAATAAAAAAACAAAAACAATACTATTATGTCCATTATTTAGAATAAATACATTTTAAAAATGAAAGCTGAAAGCGGAATAAATCGGGAATAAACAGAACCCGTGGTGATTTAGCGTGTGTAACATCGCGTGTGGGTTTGTAATTGGTGTTAATTCCTTCTGGTTAATGTAATAATAGGTAAGGCCGAAGCCAGCTAGGGCGCACGAGTTAAAATAATAATAATATCTAAAATCGAATGCATGTCATCCCTCAGACCCCAGTGTCTTCTGATTTCCATTCCAACTGAACTCTGTTACGTAACTAAACCCTTCATTGAACAAATAATTAGCTTAATTAGGCCTTTTTTTCAGCTCTTAAAAAGTTGCAGATTTCAGCTTAACTACAAAATGTTATAAATAACTTGAAATCTGCACCTTTTTAGGTGCTGAGAACCATGAAAAAGGTCGTTTGACTTCTGCATTTGAAGTAAGTGGGTTCAGGTTTATTTCAGACACTTGGTAGTCGAGTTGAAGGGCGAGTAATCGACACGATTAAGTCGAGTTCATAGGGCTGCGGTTTGCAAAGAGCCTCGCAGCTGGCCAATCACATTAACAGAAGTAAAATGCATATTCATGCGGGTAACTCAGGTCACGGCTAAACAGCCAATCAAATCGACTGGTAATGTGAATTTATAATTAATATCAGACAACACTTTATGTATGCAAGCACACCACTGTTAAAATTCACGTTTGATAGATTAGGATTTTAAACTATAGCGTCTACAACAAATATTCTGACATTGCTACATTCTTATTGTCTTTTAGATTGAATTTGAACTTTGCAAAGAAATGCTGCTTGTTTGCACTGTGCAAAACCACGCAGGTCTGCAAATTCAGAACCTCAGCTACTCAGAATTCCATAATAGTATCTTATTCAGAAAAGAAAAAACTGTTAACTAAACTTTTGTATTTAAATAATCTACATATAATAGCGTCCTCATCTGTTTTGTGCCTGTCTCAAGAATAACGTATTGACAGCAGCAGCACGGCTCAAATCTTTACCACTGATTTCGATCACGGTTTTCCTGTCACAGCAGTCTTTGGTTTTATTTATGTTTTCTGCTCGGCGCTGGTTTTAATATCTAAACCAAGATGATAAACCCAACATCATTCTTCAGTACAGAAATACGGGTCAGGTTTATTTACAAGAGATTCAGCACACACACAACCACACATGCAAACTGAAATATTACCGGTATTTCAAAATGCAAATGTATTTATTTAACCAGGATAGGACCCTTGAGATATACATCTCATTGTCAAGGGGGTCCCAGCAAGAGAATAGGCAGTAACAAAAGGAACAAATCATTCAAAACAGGACAAAAACAGGTCCGGTTTCAAGTAAAAGCTTATAGGTTCCTTTGATCATTAAAAAAATAAAATAAATTAATGACAATTTAAAACCATGGTAAATACTGAACAGCAGCTTCTGAACTGTAATGTTCATTGAACTGTCTCCCCCAATACTAAAGAAATCAGGGGCCTCATCGTTGGTGCTTCTGTGTTCCGTCTGCAGATACAGACAGACCCCCACACCAGCTCGAACCCACATCCCCCAGTCCAGTCCAGTCCGGGTCCTGAGAGCAGCCTTGCGGTCCCGTCCTGCCCCGCAGTGTAGGAAAGTAGTTCCGGTTGTGCGTAGTCTGTGATTCCCTAGCACAGCATCAGCTCAAGAAAGTAGTTCCTCGTTTCTTGTCTCTAGTTAGCGGTGACTCGAGAACGCATCCAGTCCAGACCGTCTGGCAATCTGAGAGAGAGCGAGAGAGAGAGACACTCAGACAGAGCATATAAACAATAACTTTTTTACTGGGAGATAAACATTTTAGGAAAATATCAATACGTGCAGTGATTTTTTCCTTTGCTTAAAACGCATCAAGGGTGAAGCAATTGGGAACCCCTCTCACCCTCTACTCCCTCATTCCCACCCTGACTTCTCCCCAGCCCCTCCCTCCCTCCCTCCCCTTCTCCCCAGCCCGTTCCCCTCCCTTCTCCCCAGCCCCTTCCCCTCCCTTCTCCCCAGCCCCTCCCTTCTCCCCAGCCCTCCCTCTCACCCCTCCCGGTGAGGGCACAGCAGCCCTGTATGTGCCAGGGATGGTCTCGGATGGCGCCGAGCGTGAGGAAGCTGGAGATCTCGCCGGCGCTCATTGAGTTCTTGGCGTCCTGCTTGTTGGCGAAGACGAGGACGGCCGCCCCGCGCAGCTCCTCCTGCGCCAGCATGCGATGCAGCTCCTCACGCGACACGGACAGACGCTCCCGGTCAGTGCTGTCCACCACCAGGACCACGATCTGCGGGGGGAGGCAATGCAGTGTCAGTGCTACAGTGGTGTAGAAAAATGTAGAACACTATGTTCAACAACTGCACTGTATAACAGAGTGTCTTTTGTGCTGTGAAAGAAAGGGTTATTCGGGCTTAACGCCTGATGAGATTCAGGGCATGTCATGACCGAGATACAGTGTAACCAATGAGGTCATGCATGCAGTTAAAGTTGTGTGCTGTTACTGTAAACTATGTGAGGAATATAATCTGTTTGTTGTTATATTGCCATGCAATAATGGAACGAGTCGTTTATTAAAACCGCTTAATTCTATATATTTGTAATAATACTTCTCATTGTCTATTGTTCAATGCATATAGTATATTGCAGTACCTCAGTGTTGCAGTAGTATATTGCAGTACCTCGGTGTTGCAGTAGTATATTGCAGTACCTCAGTGTTGCAGTAGTATATTGCAGTACCGTGTTGCAGTAGTATATTGCAGTACCTCAGTGTTGCAGTAGTATATTGCAGTACCTCGGTGTTGCAGTAGTATATTGCAGTAGTATATCGCAGTACCTCGGTGTTGCAGTAGTATATTGCAGTACCTCGGTGTTGCAGTAGTATATTGCAGTAGTATATTGCAGTACCTCGGTGTTGCAGTAGTATATCGCAGTAGTATATTGCAGTACCTCGGTGTTGCAGTAGTAGGAGCTCCAGGTGCAGCGCAGGCTCTCCTGCCCCCCGATGTCCCACACCAGGAAGTGTGTGTTCTTCACCACGATCTCCTCCACATTGCTGCCGATGGTGGGAGAGGTGTGCACCACCTCCTTCGTCAGGCTGGGGGAGACAGAGGAGAAAGGAAATTCATCTCATGCAGTGTGTGTGGAGGGGGGGGGGTAATGTGGCAGTTTATGGTGGAGGGGAGGGGAGGGGAGGGCATTAGGGCATTAGATAGTTTCTCTAATATAGCATCTTCTTTTATCAAGCTTGGGGGTGGGGCAGAGAGACTGAGCACTCATCTTCAAGAGTTGTATAGTGTTTTCTAGTGGGATGGATGGGTGGGCAATTTTATTATTTATTTCTTAGCAGACGCCCTTATCCAGGGCGACTTACAATTGTTACAAGATATCACATTATTTTTACATATAATTACCCATTTATACAGTTGGGTTTTTACTGGAGCAACCTAGGTAAAGCACTTTGCTCAAGGGTACAGCAGCAGTGTCCCCCACCTGGGATTGAACCCACAACCCTCCGGTCAAGAGTCCAGAGCCCTAACCACTACTCCACACTGCTGCCCTAAATATATGACTTTATCATATATAAAGAGTAAACATGTTAACTTGTAGAGCTGTGTTAGTTTAGTGTCATTGATAACTACTGCAGTACAGCTGTAACTAACTGCAGCAAACCACGCTGCTTTAATCGCCACGGACCCCACGCTGATACTCACAACTGGTACAGGATGGTGGTTTTGCCCGCGTTGTCCAGCCCAACAATGATCACTTTGTGCTCTGGGGAAGCAAAGGAGACGCGTTACGGGCAGGGGGACACAGAGGAAAAAAAAAAAAAACAACACAACTATTTCAACAGAGTTTCAGAAGGAATCAATCGTGTTTAAATGAAAGTAAAAAACATTGACTAAAGTACGGGGAGTGATTATGTAGAAAAACAGCAGCAAACACGTTTAAAACAAATATAGGTTCCCCCGATTTTAGTGTTTTATTATGTGGCGTATTTATAGTCTTTTTCTAGTGACAAAACGATACATCAAAGTCCCCCTCTTTAAAAAAAAAAAAAAAAACTCCAACAGAAGGCTTTATTGCCAGCAGGTCTCACTCAGGGGGAAAAAAATCAATTAAGTAAAAAATTGTAAATTTATCCAGACAGAAAAAAACGTTTTACAAATGAAACACTGTTTAACTTACCTCGGTTTCCGAAGATGGTCATTAATTTGGTGAAGAAGAGGCCCATTATTGTAAATATACAGTAACTGTTTTTCAGCGCAATAAAAAAAAAATAAAAACAGTTATCCAGTCGCTGGTGTCGATGAAGGGATTCGCCGGTCAGTCAGAACTGCTCAAGCCGATCCGAAAGCTGCTTTACTCGGTAAGAGGTTTTATTCACGACCGGTGGTATCAGAGGTCTGGGATTAAACGTGTGTTAATTTCAACCGTAGAAGCTTTCAAACAAATATATATCAACTAAAGAAAAAAAATGAAATAAACACACGCAATTGAAACAAACGACTGGTGAGCCAGGAGCTGTGTTAGCCCGATATATATACTGAAGAAGTTGCGTGGATTCCCCTGTTTACAATTCCATTCCTCTTCTTTGTTCTGCGGCTGCGGCATACTTTCAAAGCGTTCCTGTGACGTAACGGAGGCGTGGAGAGTCCCAGTGGGTGTGGCTTTAGTAATATGGGCGGGGTTGGAATGGAGATCAGTGGTGAATGGGCGGGGAATTCGTGTTTTTGTGGGCGTGTTTGTGACGAAGGGGCGGGGTTGGAGGAAAGGTCGTTGTTGGGTCGGGTTTTTTTGTTTGCGAAACGACGCAGAGAACAGGAACTTATAAGGGGATTTTTTTTCTTCTTTTTTTAGCATGTCATGAAGCCGTAATGTTTGGGGAATACCTGAACGGAAAAGATATGATAAACAAAACTCGTTTCAATTTCACTTTAACTAAAGATATGGGTTTAGTTCACCTTGTTAAACGTGTTGTAGCATGTCGTTTTAAAATCAATAATTAACTTTTACATGTTGCCATTTCTAGGAAGTGTTATGAAGTGTACAGCACAGGTCTGGTAAAGCACAGGGAAGCATTGTAAAGCACAGAGAGGTATGGTAAAGCATAGGGAAGCATTGTAAAGCACAGAGAGGTCTGGTAAAGCATAGGGAAGCATTGTAAAGCACAGAGAGGTCTGGTAAAGCATAGGGAAGCATTGTAAAGCACAGAGAGGTATGGTAAAGCATAGGGAAGCATTGTAAAGCACAGAGAGGTCTGGTAAAGCACTAGGGAAGCATTGTAAAGCACAGAGAGGTCTGGTAAAGCATAGGGAAGCATTGTAAAGCACAGAGAGGTCTGGTAAAGCATAGGGAAGCATTGTAAAGCACAGAGAGGTCTGGTAAAGCATAGGGAAGCATTGTAAAGCACAGAGAGGTCTGGTAAAGCATAGGGAAGCATTGTAAAGCACAGAGAGGTCTGGTAAAGCACTAGGGAAGCATTGTAAAGCACAGAGAGGTCTGGTAAAGCATAGGGAAGCATTGTAAAGCACAGAGAGGTCTGGTAAAGCATAGGGAAGCATTGTAAAGCACAGATAGGTATGGTAAAGCATAGGGAAGCATTGTAAAGCACAGAGAGGTCTGGTAAAGCATAGGAAGCATTGTAAAGCACAGAGAGGTCTGGTAAAGCATAGGGAAGCATTGTAAAGCACAGAGATGTATGGTAAAGCATAGGGAAGCATTGTAAAGCACAGAGAGGTATGGTAAAGCATAGGGAAGCATTGTAAAGCACAGAGAGGTATGGTAAAGCATAGGGAAGCATTGTAAAGCACAGAGAGGTATGGTAAAGCATAGGGAAGCATTGTAAAGCACAGAGAGGTATGGTAAAGCATAGGGAAGCATTGTAAAGCACAGAGAGGTCTGGTAAAGCATAGGGAAGCATTGTAAAGCACAGAGAGGTCTGGTAAAGCATAGGGAAGCATTGTAAAGCACAGAGAGGTATGGTAAAGCATAGGGAAGCATTGTAAAGCACAGAGAGGTCTGGTAAAGCATAGGGAAGCATTGTAAAGCACAGAGAGGTCTGGTAAAGCATAGGGAAGCATTGTAAAGCACAGAGAGGTCTGGTAAAGCATAGGGAAGCATTGTAAAGCACAGAGAGGTCTGGTAAAGCATAGGGAAGCATTGTAAAGCACAGAGAGGGATGGTAAAACACAGGGAAAGCATTGTAAAGCACAGAGAGGTATGGTAAAGCATAGGGAAGCATTGTAAAGCACAGAGAGGTATGGTAAAGCATAGGGAAGCATTGTAAAGCACAGAGAGGTCTGGTAAAGCATAGGGAAGCATTGTAAAGCACAGAGAGGTCTGGTAAAGCATAGGGAAGCATTGTAAAGCACAGAGATGTATGGTAAAGCATAGGGAAGCATTGTAAAGCACAGAGAGGTCTGGTAAAGCACTGGGAAGCATTGTAAAGCACAGAGAGGTCTGGTAAAGCATAGGGAAGCATTGTAAAGCACAGAGAGGTATGGTAAAGCATAGGGAAGCATTGTAAAGCACAGAGAGGTCTGGTAAAGCATAGGGAAGCATTGTAAAGCACAGAGATGTATGGTAAAGCATAGGGAAGCATTGTAAAGCACAGAGAGGTCTGGTAAAGCACTGGGAAGCATTGTAAAGCACAGAGAGGTCTGGTAAAGCATAGGGAAGCATTGTAAAGCACAGAGATGTATGGTAAAGCATATTTAAAGACATGGGAAACTAAAGTATAGTATAACCATGGGAAAAGCAACACAATGTTGTCATGGGGAGAGATTGTAGGGAAACAGTGTGTTCTGGTTGTATTTATTTGAAATTATTGTATGTTATAATAAATAAATACATTTAAAGAAAATACTGTTGGTAGGGGGCACCCGGATTTGAACCGGGGACCTCTTGATCTGCAGTCAAATGCTCTACCACTGAGCTATACCCCCATCTACAGCAAGCATCTTGCTGCACGAAGTCTGGGGTTTTGACAGAAGACTGAACAACACTAGGCAACATTTTAATAATAATAATAATAATAATAATAATAATAATAATAATAATAATAATAATAATAATAATAATAATAATAATAATAAATTAAATCACACCATGTAGGCTACAGGGCGAAATAATAATAATAATAATAATAATAATAATAATAATAATAATAATAATAATACATAAATAAATACATAAATACATATTTGTGGTCGTGCAGTGAATCGTATCAGCTATGGGAGTTCATATTGCGTGTGGTACTATGGAGCTTTTGAGCCAAAATGGCGGAAACAGTGCTGCAGTTTCAAAATAGTCTCTGTTGAGTCGGCAGCTTTCACAGGATCCGCTCCACTTGTCTGATTACTGTATCGTCGCGCCCTCTGGCGGCGAACACTATGCACCTGCAGTAAATAGAGTCGATAGACTATCAAAATGTAGAATTCTGGATCTTGTTAATTTTACTGAGACGCCGCGAACATGCGTTGAGATCAAAGCGAGTACGAATGGGAGGCAGCACGCATTAGAATAAATGAGAACAAGAAAGATAAAGACACACTTAAAACAAGTTAAAACAAGAAGGTAGGATGGCGTTAAGGACAGCGCCGAGGCAAGTATCAGACAGAGGATTGGCCGAGCGCTGTCTTACGCAAGTCTCCCGGGGGTCGGAAAGATGCGACACGAGCTTAGTGTGTGCAGGACACCGCCCAGGCACAGCCTGTCCCCCGGTCGAGCAGCATTAGGATTCGCGGCGCTGCACGAAATGCAATAAACACGAAGCTTTCAAAGCATTTATTGTTCAGCGGAAGAAGAAGAACCCTTTTTAAAACTGATTTCAAAAAAGAAAAGGCACATTGCAAACAACAAAGAAAAACCAGCGCTGTATAATATACAGGATATGTAATTGCATCTATAGTTGTCAACCTGTGATCCGAGGAGGTTGACCACGGAACGCAGAAAATACTTTGAACTTGTGTATTATGAAAGCAACACATACAGTATATATATATATATATTTTTTACATACAATTACCCATTTACACAGTTGGGTTTTTACTGGAGCAATCTAGGTAAAGTACCTTGCTCAAGGGTACAGCAGCAGTGTCCCCCACCTGGGATTGAACCCACAACCCTCCGGTCAAGAGTCCAGAGCCCTAACCACTACTCCACATATATATACAGAGAGGTATGGTAAAGCATAGGGAAGCACAGGGAAAATGATATATATCTCAACTATACTGTACTGCCCTGTAACCCCTGGAAGTCTTCTTGGATAAGGTGTCTGCAAAAATAAATACACACAAATAAATTATAATCTGCATTTACCACAGTCTATATGTTTTTTTAATGTGATTTACCATACATACCTCTATGCTTTACCATGCTTTCTCTGTGCTTTATTACACTTCGCTGTGCTTTTACTGTGGGGGATTTTTCTCAGGCTAACCTGACCCTGAATGCATTTCATAGGACCTATTTTTGGTGTGTAGAGAAACACATGAATACACAGCCAGCGCTGCAGCAGCACATATGGGGGAAGAAGAGGGGGTGGGGGTGGGGGTTTCCACGTTGCAGAGATTCATTACTAAAGCTTTTACTCTTATTACAAATCACTCAAGCACGCCCCCCTTCCCAATCATCTCTAAGCCAGCTCCTCACACACGCCCCGCTGCTCTCATTCGTTCTGTTCATATTTATTGTATCACATTGAAACAGTACAAGCAATGAGCTAATGGGTTTGATTGCTAATTGGAGTCGAGGGACTGTCAATAATGACGACTCAGTAAATTTGCTTTACCATACCTCTCTGTGCTTTACAATGCTTGCCTATGCTTTACCAGACCTCTCTGTGCTTTACAATGCTTCCCTATGCTTTACCAGACCTCTCTGTGCTTTACAATGCTTCCCTATGCTTTACCAGACCTCTCTGTGCTTTACAATGCTTCCCTATGCTTTACCAGACCTCTCTGTGCTTTACAATGCTTCCCTATGCTTTACCACACCTCTCTGTGCTTTACAATGCTTCCCTATGCTTTACCATACCTCTCTGTGCTTTACAATGCTTCCCTATGCTTTACCACACCTCTCTGTGCTTTACAATGCTTCCCTATGCTTTACCAGACCTCTCTGTGCTTTACAGTGCTTGCCTGTGCTTTACCAGACCTCACTGTGCTTTACACTACTTGTCTGCTTTGGTGTATTTGCATAATAATATAATTTTTTCTCAGTATTTTTTTTTTTTTTAAGATTGATTTTTATTTTTGGTGCTCACGCTTCTGGAATCTCATCAGCGATCCTTCATCGCTTTTACAACACAGTCGTGACGTCGTGACGTCTCTCTGTCTCTCTGTCTCTCTCTCTCTCAAATTCAAATTCAGAGGTGCTTTATTGGAATTCACCGCAGCCCGTCGTGTTTCTGCTTGCATGTATAATTCAGTACATTGAACATCTCCAGAAAAAAATTGCTTGCTTTTGTGGTTCTGTATCTTTTTTTTGGGGGGGGGGGGGATTTCGGAAGCGAAGCAGTCCGTCCCCGTCGCCTATTTATTGATTGGTTAAGTGGTCGCTTTATGGCTCTCGATTTGCTGGTGTTCTGACATTATTTGCTACCTGTCCCTTTTGCCAGAATGTACTACTTGCTCTTTCCTAGTATAGCAAAGGTGGCATTTTCTGACACCTACAATAGGACTTGCCAGAATTTACTACCTCCCTTTCCTCATAGTATAAACACGGGTGACAATTTCTGTGTGACAAGGTGGCAAATTGTGACATCTATAATTATCAGAAATTGCTACGGGTAGCACATTCTGACAGGGAGACATATTCTGAAGGTACACCGGCACCCTTATAAAATGTCCCATAGGAGTAATAAAGTGCTCCCTGTCAAACTGACTGGTCAACAGTGAGTCGATATTATAGCCAATATTATACAATGACAATACATCTATGTTTATTATAAAATGAGAATACGTGTTTACTGTATTATGAAATGACAATACATCTGTGTTTACTGTATTATAGGCAATGTGTCTAGTACTAGTAGTCTACTATATTATTATTATGATTATTATTATTATTATTATTATTATTATTATTATTATTATTATTAGACGATTCTTTCGCTCTGTAGCCTACATGATGTGATTTAATTGTAGTTTTCGGGTTTGTTTATAGGCTAATCAATAATAAACTTTTATATTATTATTATTATTATTATTATTATTATTATTATTATTATTATTATTATTATTATTTGTGAATCCCCAGCTTCACCATCAAGTATTAATACATTTATACAGGATGTAATTTGTTCAGTTATTAAATAAAATTTAAAAATCGAATGGTTTTCTATTATATTGACAGTAACAGTGAAGGGAGTATAGCGTCTTACGCGTTAACTGTAGCAGGTTGCTAATGTTCCACGTCTACAAATCAAAATAAAAGCTGAGTTGGCATGGCAACTAGGCTTATGCTATGTGCATCTGTTTAAAAACATTAAATTAAAAGATAAGAGCTACCTACGAAAGAAGGGGCGGCATAAACGAGTAAACACGGCTTGTGTACAGTACGGGGGAGTCTAGTACAGTGCCACAGCTTGTCTGTTATGTTTGTTTTCTGGTTTTTTTCTTCCCTGAGAAATTCAGCCTCGCCTGTCATCCTCGGCTCCCGCCTCGCCCAGACCGCGCCTCGACAGTTTATTCACTTCTGACTGACTATCCCAGCGGCCAACCGCAGCGCGGCAGGGACCGGATCGGCTAGCTGTGATTGGTTGTGGTGGGAGGAAGGCGGGCTTGTGGGCGGAGAGGCCTCGCTCCGCAGCTGGAAGCTCGGTTTCATTGTGTGAGAGAGAGAGGGAGAGGCGCAGATGTTGATTGAGAATTTCATCTGGAGACGCGAAAAAAGGAATAAATAATCTTATTTTCATTGAAAAATGAGTAAAAAAGTCACAACGAAATTAAATGGTACAGAATAGCAGCATGTCCAGGACGCCTTCTACTTCCACGCAGGAGATCCAGATGGACATTTTGGATAATCCCAATTTACAGGTAAGAAAAATATAAATAAAACCATATAAAAATATTATTAATAAACAAGAACAAAATACAGACAACAGATAATAACCACTGTAAATAAGTAAAAAAAAAAAGCTATTTATGTGTGTGTGTATATATATATATATATATATATATATATATATATATATATATATATATATATATATATATATATATATATATATTTAAAAAATATAAATTAGTAAGTAAAATGAAAACAGGTGCCGGTTGTACAGTACGTAATGAAATATAGACACTTCAATAAAACATTACAGCAGTTAAATGCTTTAGTCAGGTTTATTAAAGGAATAAAAACTGACACAATGCTATGTTTTTTTTTGTTTGTTTTTTTGTTTTTTAAATAATTAATTCGGTACAATACTATAAGAAAAGCTATTTGTCAGGAAAGAAAACTACATCTCTTTTTGCGGAAAAGTTAGAGTTAGTTCATGTTTCATGTTTTAGAAAACTCACTACTCCGTTATATTGTGTATTAAATAGTTTTTTAGATTGGTTTTATTAGGAAATATTTTTGTAAGTACTTGTTTTGAATGTTTTAGTATTAATGTTTTTATTTTTATATTGTTACTTTTTTTTTTTTTACGGTGAAGCTCTTTGGGAAGGAGCTGTATAAAATTCATTTGATTGATTGACTAATTTGAAGGGATGTTTGACCGAAAGTGTCTATGAATTCAAATCTGACGTTAATTATTAAAGGCGTTGTTTTGTGTATTTTGAGGAGGGGGAGGGGGAGAGAGAGGGGGAGAGGGAGAGGGAGAGGGAGAGAGAGGGGGAGAGGGAGAGAGGGAGAGGGAGAGGGAGAGGGAGAGGGAGAGGGAGGGGGGGTCAGTATATAGCGCAATATTCTTCTATATTTGTTGGGGTTGGGGTTAGGGTTAGAGTTAGGGCATGTTTTCTGAATCAATTAAACGATTACTTCATCCAGTCCCTGAAGTAGTTCATTATATCATCTGACTTCTGATTGTGTTCAATCTCTACAAATTATGGCATCTGGTTTTGAGTTTCTTGAGAGGGACACACACACACACACACACACACACACACACACACACACACACACACACACACACACACACACACACACACACACACACACACACACACACACACACACACACACACATGCAATTTCAACAAGCTGCAATGCAATGGCTCCACAGCGATTATTTACCATGGAAAGTTTAGCAAAAAAAAACAGAAAACAACAGACTACAGTCTCTATAACACGGTATGTTTTTAGGAAGAGTCCTGACTAAAAGTTTATAAAAGTTTAATGCAGAGGTCCCTTCATAGCATTCGTTTCTAGATTTGTTTCGCTTTCCAGAGGTCTTTTATTTGAGGTTCCTTCATTCTAAATCCATTTACTCGATTATAAGATTGGCTAGTGCCTTCATCAGGGTTACCAATTACAAGAAACCAGTGCCTCCTTCGGCGTACTAATAAGAACACACTAGCCAAAATGTTTCTCCATTTGCCTTAGTTTCTTATAGTCAGTTATGAATAGATTAATCTTTAAAGCAGGACTCATGTACCCATCTCTCTGTGTAGCTACACAGTCAGGCAGTCCTTCTGGATTAGTAGCAGCCCTCTCTAACTGCGCGCTAATAGAATTAGCGGGCAGTGCATTGCCTTGGCAACCGGGGGTCACAAGGGTGCTTAATTTAATGGAAGGCGCTTCTCCAGGGCCTGGCCAATCAGATTACAGCATCCTCACCTGCTGCTGTTACTAAAGAGGGGGAGCGAGAAGACGCATTATCTGATCTGCAGACCCACCCTCTCCACATCTGAGACTCTGCTGAGGAGGTCCCCCGACAGCTCCAACCCGGGGGCACTCTCTGTGCTCTGTGTGAAGGTGCAGATTTGTTTTGTTGTACCAGAGACCACTTTCCACCAGCCTTTCTTAGTGAACAGCGAGGAGAAGTAATCATTACCGCCTTGGTTAGCTGTATAGTCCAGCAGTCACAGTGAGCAGGGTTAGCTGTATAGCCCAGCAGTCACAGTGAGCAGGGTTAGCTGTATAGCCCAGCAGTCACAGTGAGCAGGGTTAGCTGTATAGTCCTCCAGTCACAGTGAGCAGGGTTAGCTGTATAGCCCAGCAGTCACAGTGAGCAGGGTTAGCTGTATAGTCCTCCAGTCACAGTGAGCAGGGTTAGCTGTATAGTCCAGCAGTCACAGTGAGCAGGGTTAGCTGTATAGCCCAGCAGTCACAGTGAGCAGGGTTAGCTGTATAGCCCAGCAGTCACAGTGAGCAGGATTAGCTGTATAGTCCAGTCACAGTGAGCAGGGTTAGCTGTATAGTCCAGCAGTCACAGTGAGCAGGGTTAGCTGTATAGTCCAGCAGTCACAGTGAGCAGGGTTAGCTGTATAGTCCAGCAGTCACAGTGAGCAGGGTTAGCTGTATAGTCCAGCAGTCACAGTGAGCAGGGTTAGCTGTATAGTCCAGCAGTCACAGTGAGCAGGGTTAGCTGTATAGTCCAGCAGTCACAGTGAGCAGGGTTAGCTGTATAGTCCAGCAGTCACAGTGAGCAGGGTTAGCTGTATAGTCCAGCAGTCACAGTGAGCAGGGTTAGCTGTATAGTCCAGCAGTCACAGTGAGCAGGGTTAGCTGTATAGTCCAGCAGTCACAGTGAGCAGGGTTAGCTGTATAGTCCAGCAGTCACAGTGAGCAGTTAGCATGTTTAGTAAATGTGCTCATTTGAACTTGCTGTCTGTCATGCTACATGGTTTATATTTATAGGGGGAGATGCATGAATTGGGGTTGAAGCTATGAGGTACAGATCTTGTGCAGCTCAGGGACGTGCAGACAGATCCTGTCAGCTCAGAACGTTGTGTAAACTGAAAGCAGCTGCCATACCCAGCGTGCTTTGTGCAGCATTTTGTGACTGTGTTATATGTGTGTGTGTGTGTGTCTGTGTCTGTGTCTGTTTGGGTTTGTGGGCTTGTGTAAAATATGTGGGTGTCAAACTACACCAGTCAATTTGCTCGTTCACAAGTGCTGTTTATAGTCCTCACTTAGTTTGGCTTTTCTTTTTTTTTTTTATTTACCTTTTCAGTGTGAAGATTTGAAGTTGCCATTTTGTGTCTTTATGAAGTGTGGGTGGTGCCTGCCTGCCTGTTTATATGCTCCATGTTCAATGGATTCAGCCCATCCACAGCTTCCCTCTCTTTTCACTCTCACATACAGCACAACGTCGCATATCCAACCCCCTGTGGACTGGGGTACAGGCGGATTTGTGAAAAAGTTGGATTTGCGAACATCTATAGAAAATGACATTTACACGTGTATAAATAGGTTAGTGAACAAAAACAACACGCAAACTGCTTTAAACACAGGGAAATTCTTTGCTTTAAAAGTAAGCAAACGTAAACGAGATTGATTAGGCTACAATACACAGTGTTGCTATGCGGTTTGCTATAAGCCATCTCCATGCAAAGCTTTAAAAAAAAAAATACAAAACAAAACGGTAAATTTCTTTCTTATTTCTTAAATGTACAGTAACCTGCAACTGATGGCTTCTTTCTTAACTCTAGAAGTCCTGTCCTCCCTGGTTCTGCTTTCTCAATATCTCTGTCACGGTACTTTGCGCTCTTTCTTGATATTGCCCGATAAGCAGCTCGGTTTGAGTATTGCTTCGGCTATTTTAAACAAACAGCCGATAAGCATTGCGTTTATAAAGCTTGCTTTGTTTAATTCAAATGCATTTAAAAGTTACAACAACACGCTGCCAATATCTGTAACCGTGCGCTCCATCATATAAACACATTGCACAAAAAAAGAGTAAAACACAAAGCTTTCTCAACTGGTGTATTGAAAAATCACTGCTGCACACAGCTGACTGACACACGCACACAGCCTGCCTCTCTTAAAGGGGAACGCACCAACAGGCTGATTGCTAGAATGCTTTCTTTCTGTTTCCATCGCGGACGCTGCACTTGCTGCCAATACCATTACTCTCATAGCCTAATTTTAATATTTATTTATTTATTTATTTATTTATTTATTTATTTAGTGAGGTGCTTAATTGATCAGGGCGGTTATGACCCCTGTCTGTCTTTTAAATGGCATTTAAAATCGGTAAAACATTTCGATTGTCCTGTATTAGCAACGGCCCTGACTATCCCTCAATCCAGGAAAGGGATCCGACTCAATTGAATTTACTGTGTTTTCGACAGCCCTACTCAGCCGTGCTGTGCTGTCGAGCAAGTGAGTGGTCGCAGTGTTTTGTGGTTTTCACTTCACTTCTGTCTCTCTCTCCTCCAGGGGAAGTATGCCAAACGGAAGAGTCGCTTCAAACGCTCGGACGGAAGCACCTCCTCCGACACCACCTCCAACAGCTTCGTGCGGCAAGTAAGAGTCAGGACTCTGTCTTACACACGCACGCACGCACGCACGCACACACACTGTCTCCCTTTCCCTCAGTCTCCTGCACGCACACACACACACACACTCACACACACACACGCACACACACACACACTGTCTCCCTCTCACTCAGTCTCCTGCACACACACACACACACACACACACACACACACACTGTCTATCTCTCCTCCTCTCCCTCTCCCTCCACCTTAGATGGTTAAGAGTCAGAAAACTGTCCTAAACACATTCAGTTTCTCTCGCTGTCCCCCGCCATCTCTCCTTTCTCCCCCTAGTCTAGCTAGACCCTGCATTCCTCACTCGATATCGGCATGGCAAACAACAAGGTATAATAACTCTTTGATCTTCTAAATGCTAACGGGTCCTCTTTAACGACAAATGCAAAACAGTGAGTAAAAAGGTACTGTTTATTTTGAGATTGCTGAAGTGCAGCCGGTATCAGCAGAGGTGAAGCGGCCAGTAAGACTTCATCAATGTTATTGAGGTAAAACAGTAAGAAACTAAGCCAAGTAGACACATTTGCCTTTAAATTCTGCTTTTCAAAGTAATGCATTGAGGTGGGATGAGGAGTGTGTGTTTCTGTAGAAACAGCTCAGCACAGAGCCGCAGCAGTCTCTCCTAGCTCTGTGCCCCAGAGGGGCTGTGTCAGTATATTTAGCACAGGTTAGTGCCTGGAAGGAGCCCTGTGGAGACTCGATACTCCGTCACAAGGGGGTCCCGGTGCAGCTGCCCTTCTCCGAACATGGAGGGGTGGTCCGGGGCTCCGCGTGGGGGCACAGGAGAACAGAAAAGAGAGAGCACTGCCGAGGCTCGGAACGACCGCTCCAGCACACTGAATAATTTAGCACGTCTTCACCTGCCCCCCTCCCCTTCATACATCACTCTCTCTGTGTTTCCATTTCTCATTCCTTATCTCTCTCTGTTGATCTCTCTCTCTATTCCTCTCTCACTCTCTCTGTTTCCATGTATCATTCCTTATCTCTCTCTGTTGATCTCTCTCTCTATTCCTCTCTCACTCTCTCTGTTTCCATGTATCATTCCTTATCTCTCTCTGTTGATCTCTCTCTCTATTCCTCTCTCACTCTCTCTGTTTCCATGTATCATTCCTTATCTCTCTCTGTTGATCTCTCTCTCTATTCCTCTCTCACTCTCTCTGTTTCCATGTATCATTCCTTATCTCTCTCTGTTGATCTCTCTATTCCTTTCACTCTCTCTGTTTCCATTTCTCATTCCTTATCTCTCTCTCTGTTTACCTCTGTTTCCATTTCTGATTCTGTCTCTCTGTTTATCCCTCTCTCTATCTCTGTCTCTCTTTCTATCCCTCCCTCTCTCTATCCCTCTCTATCCCCCTCTCTCTATCCCTCTCTTATCACTCTCTATCCCGCTGTCTCTCTCTCTATTCCACTGTCTCTATCCCTGTCTCTGCCTCTTTCTCTGTTGCAATTTATCTTACCTTATCTTTCTCTCTCTTTCTTATTCAAATTCAATTTAAAAAGTCTTTATTGGCATGACAAGTCATGCAAGCTTTGCTGAAGCTAATGTAGCAAGTGTACAAAATATTGTGTCTATATATATATATATATATATATAAATATATAATCTCAAAAATGAGAGCTGTATTGAAAGCTTCTCTACGCTAGGCTCCTGTCTGCAGTATGTTGTGCAGAGATTTCTGCTTCCCCTTTCTTTTCTGCACTCTTTTCCTCCTCTCTGTCTTCTTCTCTTTTTCCTTTGCACCTCTTTTTGTGTGTGTTTACTTCTGTGCTCTCCCTCTCCCCTTCTCCTCCCTCTCTCACACAGTCAGCTCTGAGCTCAGTTGGTCTCTCACGCAGTGCAGGAAGAAAGCCGGCAATTTAAGGAACAAGAACAGTAATGATAATCCTGCCCCCTGCCCTGCGGCACCCCGATAATGAGCTATAATCCAGCGGGGGTGTGGGTTGCGGGGGGCTTTCAGACTAACCGCTCCAGGAGGACTCCTCCAGGATGATGCTGCGATCAAGTGTTTGAAGTTCTTTCTGAACGTAGCGGGGCTGCTTCAGAGACGGGGGAGCTGATCAATTCAACATCTCACTCCTTTTCCCTCATGATCGTACTCTCCTTCTCCATTTCTCTCTCCCCCATTCACTCCCTCACTCTCTTTCATTTCCCTCCCTCTCCTTGTCTCCCTCTCTCTCCTTTTTTTTCCTGTTGAAAGCAGGAAACTCCACGTCAATGCTACTGAAAAGAAAATAGGTTTTATGTTCTCCTTTAAAAAAAACCCCAAAAAACCCAGTGAATTCCAGACCCCACAGGTCATTACATCCTCAGCACTCACCACTCAATGTGAATCCTGTCTCAGACTGAAGTGTGTTTAAAATACTGCAGCTGCTGGTCGGAGCACAGCCTGTCTCCAGTCTGCCCTTTGCCAAACCTTTCCAGTGCTGGCTTTACTGGGGTTCACCCAGGTGTATATTTATCATGCTTTACCCTGCTAGCCTGAGCTTTCCGATGCTCTCAATATGCAGCCCATTCGAAATAAACATTGTAGTGGAGTTCAATTGGAAACACAAGGGCAAAAACTATTAGGGATTTACTATCAAAAACTATTCGGGATTTACTGTAATTCTCACAGTATAAAGCACACTTTTCTGCAATATATATTTATACAGGTTTCTAGTCAACATGATGCATGTGCTGTACTAGAAACCCCAGGCTGCATTATTATTTATTTCTTAGCAGGCGCCCTTATCCAGGGCGACTTACAATTGTTACAAGATATCACATTATTTTTTTTACATACAATTACCCATTCATACAGTTGGGTTTTTACTGGAGCATCTAGGTAAAGTACCTTGCTCAAGGGTACAGCAGCATTGTCCCCCACCTGGGATTGAACCCACGACCCTCCAGTCAAGAGTCCAGAGCCCTAACCACTACTCCACACTGCTGCCTATTTGCAGTGGGTCTGGAACCAGCTTCCCAAGCAATCTGGACCAGAACACTTAGAAGTCAAGTGGAAACACAAAATAAACCTCATGCTGTTTCTATTATATCCCTCCCTTCCTCCCTCCCGCCCGTCGTTATAGTCCTTGTAACTTAATATGCACCGTCGTGCTGAAAAAAGCAAAGACAAGTATTTGCTTCTAAGTGGATCTATAAGGTGGTGGTCGGGACTAGTCTAGTCTGCTCCTGTTTAGTTTGTTCCAGAATAAAATCTTTACAGGACCAGCTCAGGTTGCCAGTCACAGTAATTAGCCGCTCACGCCTGCCGAAAACAATTAAAGCAAAAGGTGCCGGCTCAGGACTCATTTACATTCTGAGAGAGAGAGAGAGAGAGAGAGAGAGAGAGAGAGAGAGACAGCCCTCACACTTCCCCCCCTGTCGAGGAGGGCGAGATTATTGTGTTTCTGTGTTTGTGAAAGAAGGAGAAAGAGAGAGAGAGAGGCAGCCCTAAGGAAAGCGCTCTCTCTCATTTCAATTAAAGCAATATAGAACATTGTGTCTCCTGTATAATTAGCAGGAGACACAGTGTGCCTTCATTGTTGTTATTGAATCTAGCAGACACACAACTGGGCTAGTGCCTTCATCAGTGTTATTGTGGTATAGTGAAATATGTGACAGGATAATGTTTCTGCAATAACAGAAATACTGTACATGGCTTGTTTCTTACATACAAGTAATAGATGCAGTACACTTTTTCTCATCGTCTCTTTCCTGCCTTCTCTCGTTCGGCACTGAACGTTTCCCTAAACCTACTTCCAGCCGTTTCCTGAGTGAATGTTGCTCTCTAAACTGTGGTTTGGATATCCTGTGCTCGTGTCATGTGTCAGATCTGAGGGGACGGGCAGTGCTGTAGTCCAGCTGGAGTCACCAGACCGGTGTTGCGGTGCTATTTTTTTTATAGGCAGCAGTGGTGTTGTCGAGCCGGAACGATGCTACGACTACGATTGTGGACACAAACACACAACACAGTGCCTACTGCAACCACATCCAGCGTACAAGGCTTACATTATCAGGAGGCCTCCGGGTGACCTCCACAGAGCCAGTAACCAAGAACAATAGAGGAGACCTCGGATCAATACAGCAATTTAAAGACGCAGCAACTAATCGATTGATCGGTTATTGATCACCATGGCTTTTATTTTATTCCACTGATCGATTAATCGGGGCCTTATTTGGAGGCTCGGATATATATTACATTACCAGCACAGGCATGTTCTAAGCGGTATCTTTTTTTCTTGCATGATATGTTCTCATGGTAAAGTCTGCGTCCCCTGATTCATCTGGAAGGCTGAATGAACTCTGTAGTTTACATCACTGTGGCTCTGGTTCACCCAGCCAGTGCTGCTCTTGTACCCCGGAGACGATGGCTATTTCAAGAGCCGAATGCATCAGTGCTGTGAGGAGCGGGACAGAGACACTTCAGGCGTCCTCCACGGCGACCACAACCCCAGATCTCACTCCAATTCAGCATGTCTGGGATGAACTTGAACGGCGCATTTGTCATCACGATCCTCTGTCTGCCTCTCTGCGCTAAATATTAATGATTGAATGGATCCCTCGAGGCACCGTCCAGCACCCTGTGGAGTCTATCCTAACTGCAGAGTAGATTTTACTGCAGTTATTTTTTATATATATATATATATATATATATATATATATATATATATATATATATATATATATATATATATATATATACATTTCTTTTAGTTTGCTGCACTTACTTTGGCAGTACCAGTAAATCAGAATGAAATTGATAGAGCCAGCAACAGTGGGTGCACTCGCTTGGTTTCCATGGAGACGATGCACGGGGGGGGGTTTACTGTCAGGAACTGCACTGACAATAACACGTTTATCTATAGTATTCAAAAAACAGCAAGAGGTGCCAGGAGTTTAAACAGTCAGGCCCCTGGTAAATCTGCTCCGAATGACGTGATTCTCATTACAGCATGAATACGTCTCATCTGTGAGTCTGCTGGTTTGCAATTAAGAGATGCTGCTCAAGCAGCTATAAGGGAGGAGCAATTTATTTAACATCAACTCCTGGCTCCTGATCATTTCAACAATAGACTTCATAGAAACCCAAGACTAAGTGCAGCAGGGCTAGTGCGAGCTTCAACTAGTAATGCACTTATCTGTTCTCTGCTTATACTGTGCATTACCCTCTTGGTTAGCATGGCTTTTTCTTTACAAGATTTTGCTGTGGTTTCCAGTGATTCACCATGCTTGTCATAATTTACTACATTTTCCTAGTTTTATGCATTACTGCAGTTAACTTTTATAGCGGTAGTGACAGCTGACTTAGTATTACCTGGTATAATTTCCTTATAATGTTAAAAAAGAAATACATTATTATTAAGAACATAAGAACATAAGAAAGTTTACAAACGAGAGGAGGCCATTCAGC
This sequence comes from Acipenser oxyrinchus oxyrinchus, assembly GCA_030684275.1. Taxonomy (NCBI): domain Eukaryota; kingdom Metazoa; phylum Chordata; class Actinopteri; order Acipenseriformes; family Acipenseridae; genus Acipenser; species Acipenser oxyrinchus. The sequence continues at coordinate 22,373,414 of CM060269.1, read as the reverse complement.
CCATCTTGCTCGTTTGGTTGTTAGTAGCTTATTGATCCCAGAATCTCATCAAGCAGCTTCTTGAAGGATCCCAGGGTGTCAGCTTCAACAGCATTACTGGGGAGTTGGTTCCAGACCCTCGCAATTCTCTGTGTAAAAAAGTGCCTCCTATTTTCTGAATGCCCCTTTATCTAATCTCCATTTGTGACCCCTGGTCCTTGTTTCTTTTTTCAGGTCACAAAAGTCCCCTGGGTCGACATTATTATTATTATTATTATTATTATTATTATTATTATTATTATTATTATTATTGTTATTATTGTTATCATTAGCAGCAGTAGTAGCTGTCTCCCTCTAATGGACCAGGAGAAGTGTCTGCAGATAACGGGCGGGTTACCAAGCCATGATGTTGAGGCTGAATCGCTGGGATTCCTTAAGTACCCGACTTGACAAAGTTTTGAGATCAGCCAGCTGCTTGGAACCGGATGAGCTCTGATGGGCTGACGGCCTCCTCCTTCGGGAATGTTTTTATTTTCTTATTGTACACACACACACACACCGCAGCACAGCTCCTATTGAAGTACTGACCTGGCCTGACCTGACTGCTGCTGCTGCTGCTTATCTGAGGTCTGAGCAGATCACAATCCAAGAAGAAGAAGAAGAAGAAAATGATCAGGCCTTATCGCAGATCTCTGCTCAGTTTTGCTCTTGCAGATACAGAAGATGATTGAAGGATACCCTGCTCACTCTATAGAGAGGTGAGAGGGAGAGAAGGGGGGCATTTCTTACAGCACAGCCATGCAATTGAGGTGGGGAATTGAATGGCGGTGGACTCCGTTCCCAGTCTCTATCTGATCTCCGTTAGTTTTTATTCAGCCCCCTGTTTCTCTCCTACCAGAGCTAAATATAATTAGCAGTTTGCAAATGTAGCAAGAGTCCTGCAACCTGACCCCATCTGCCTGTCTCTCTCTCTCTTCTCTGGGGGGGGGGTGAGGGGGGATAGAGGGATTCTCACACACACACACACACGCACACACACACACACACACACACATAGTCTCTCACACTCCTATTGCTGGACTCGGAGTGGGGCTCTGAGTTTGCCGTTGGGTACAAAAAGGCAAACTAAGAATGGAGACTTTGGAGAAGATCCACAGGCCGGTTTTGGTAAGCTGCTGCAGCTGCTCTCTGTCTGTCTCTCTGTTGCAGCGCTGACGTTGTGAACTTATTATTATGTTTATTTATTTTGTCTATTTTAATTGCTTTGCTTGGCGGTTCTGACTGGCACTCTGTTATTACAGAGCGTCAGTGTTGTTTTTTAGTTTTTTTTTTTTTTTTAAATTCTGTTGTGCAAGCCATTGCGCTCTCTCTCTCTCTCTCTCTCTCTCTCTCTCTCTCTCTCTCTCTCTTTCTGTTTCTCTCTGATCTACCAGTTGATCTTAAGATAGTCTGTGCTCCATTTTGGGATCCGCTGTAGCTGCAACAAGTACTGGTTTAAATTAGGCCCTCCGGTTTCCTCTCTCCACTCTCCTCTCTTCCCTCCTGTCCCCCTCACCCCTCCTCTCCCCTCTCCCTCTCCTTTCTCCTGTTTCCTCTCTCCTGCCCCCTCTCTCATCTCCCCTTACTCCCCTGTCCTCTTCTCTCACCCCTCTTTTCTCTCCTGCCTTTTTTATTTGTATTTGGTGTGATTTAAGGAGAATCTATATTATATGTGTATATGTTTAGCTGCAGGTTTTAGTTTTCCTTGCACCTATGTACAGGGCAGTACAACAGGGCTCTGCCCAATACACAGCAGGCAATGCCACAGAGCTGCACAAACCCATTCAGACTGAGATCTCCACAGAAATCAGGTGCAGGTCATTGGTGTCGATCTGGCTAATTTATCATTCCAAGTGGAATAAGTAAAGAAACAGCTACTGTGCTTGTGTGATGATCGCTGCTTCCTTGACTCTGTGGAGAACAGCGATCCACAAAACTCCCAGCAGCTGTTTCTTCACTTGTTTCACTTTGAATGGTAAATTAGCCCGATCCACACCAGTGACCCTGTGGAGTGCTTGATTTGAATAATCGGTTTGTGTAGCTCTACCAGTGTGTATCCAGTGCATGTTATAACGATTTGATCCTGCACTTCATCTAGGTTATTATTAGGGCTTCTGGTTTTCGGTGTTTTACCCCAACTCTTGTACTGTCCTTTAAGAATGAAATTGATCCCTGTTAAGCCATTCGTGTGTCTCAATCACAACTGAGAAACATGTTAATAGTAACATTTATTTCATTTTTTTCTGTGAAACAACTAAATGGGCTTTTAAATCGTAAGTCTGACTTTTTCATTTCAAAGCATGAAGCGACTCCTCGTTATTAATGTAAATACAGTCACACATAACGATTGTAATACAGTGTGTTCAACATAAAATACTTGATTTTCCATTATCGCTTCAAGAAAGATTAGTCGCTTATTAACATGTTGCGATGTCGTGTGTACAGAGTCACTGAGGAACACAGAGTCACTGCTGAATGATCAGGAGCTCCAGTTTCCTGAAAGCGAATGCAAACTGATAAAGCGGGCAGTTTATTTAAAACTTTAAAGTCTGTTTCAAAGCTCTTTTCAAAATGTCTGCTCTAGTGCACTGATAGTGTCAGGATTGTTACCCACATTGTCAGACAGGTAACACAGCAGTAACGATCCAGGATGTGGTACGGAACAGAAAAGCCAGAGCACTTGTTGTGTTTTGTTATTTTTTCAATCGTTCTTCCTGCAGTGATTTAGAAGACAGATTTCAAACCCCAGTGCACTAGAGCGGACATTTTGAAAAGAGCTTTAAAACGGACTTTAAAGTTATAAGTGTAAAAAGTTGTCAGGATGTTAACAATGAAAAGAGAAAGTCCAGGTTCGTTATTTAAACAGTTGTAGCAGCACGTGGGGGCGTGGAACGCTGTATTTTTTGGAACCTCACTAGCTACTCTAAGATGCATCTCTCATACAAAGAGGTCCCCAGGTTCACAGGACACTTGGTGTTGCGAGTTGAGATTCAGATATTCAAACCAGACCTGAGGTTAATTATTAATTACTGCAGGATTTGTTTGCTGAAATTGCAATTACAATTACAATGCTATCTTGTTCAATTAGTTACAATTATGCTGCAGTAATTCCAATCCTAGTTACAAATCTACTAAACGGAAGAGCTCCCCACATTAACATGTTTACTCGATTTATTCAAAATGACCAAGCTTTACTATACCTCTCGGGTATTTACCATGCTTGTCTATGCTTTACCATGACTACATTGTGCTGTGCTTTTACTGCGGGAGACTATTGCAGTGGTAAAGAGTGTTGATAAAACTTGCGAGAGAGAGAGAGAGAGAGAGAGAGAGAGAGAGAGAGAGAGAGAGAGAGAGAGAGAGAGAGGGATACATGCACACCAGTCCCTCCCCCCCCCCACCCACCCCCTCTCTCTGTCACTCAGTTGAACAGCTGTGGCAGTTACTATGATACTGCCGGTGACCCTGGGCTGCCTCAGCCAATCAGAGCTCAGGGAGAGAGTCAGCTGGTGGGAGCTATTCTGAAAAGAGAGAAAGAGAGAGAGGGAGAGGGAAGGAGAGAAATAGAGGGGGAGTGCTATAAATAATATATATCTCGGAAGGTAAAAAAAAGCAGAAAGAGCAAAGAAAGCTATATCCAGGCTCCTAAGCACCCCTGCGCATTGTATTTTTCTTCATTACAAGGCTGGTTAATTGATGAAATGTTTAAATATAGACGGTTCCTGTGTGCCTGCGTTTCTGTGGAGGCAGTCAGGCAGCTGTGCCTCTGAGCTCCCTGCGCAGTGAGAGAGCAGTGTCAGAGGCAGAGTCAGAGGCACAGTCAGAGGCAGAGTCAGAGGCACGGTCAGGGTCAGTGACGGACTCACAGTCAGTCACAGTCATAGAGCCAGTTAGGGTCAGTGACGGACTCACAGTCAGGGTTTGGGTCTCTGTACCAGCAGAAATGCACTTGTATGGGCTGGATGACTCAGAGCTGGTAAGTGCCTGATAGATAATATTATAATCTTCTTCTTCTTCTTCTTCTTCTTCAGAGAGGTTGTAGTAGTTATAGCACTATAAGTTATGGTACTCATGCTGATTTAATCATGGGAAAACGGCACGGTAATTTTCAGTTTACTTTTTCCACGCCAGTGCTCTACCATGCTATGTACTAAGATATCTAATCTGAGCATTATTATTACTATTATTATTATTATTATTATTATTATTATTATTATTATTATTATTATTATTATTATTATGTTCCTGTTTTATTAACTATTTTCTCGTGACTTGGAAACACTCCAGTACTGTGTAATTAATTCAAGTGGAACGGTCTGCCAGTCATTCCTGTGCTTATATTTTGCATTTTCTCTGTGCTTTGCTGCTCTGGACTTCACTTCATGGGTCTTGGGTTACAAGGTGAAGTTTCTATGAGAGGCTGTGCTGTGGATCACTGCAGCGCTGTGGATGTGAGGGGGCTGGAGGTCCTGTTTGATCTCGCTCTCTCTCCCCTCCCCGCACAGATTCATACCTCCTGTTTCCGAAACAGCTGAAGCTGTAAAGAGCCGGAACATGTCCCAACACGCAGCCCCCAGAAATACAGCAATCAAATGCAGCAATGCCTTAGCAGGGCGCAGCACAGCTAAACTGCATTAACATGCACAGCAATGCCCCACAGCACAGCTAAACTGCATTAACATGCACAGCAATGCCCCACAGCACAGCTAAACTGCATTAACATGCACAGCAATGCCCCACAGCACAGCTAAACTGCATTAACATGCACAGCAATGCCCCACAGCACAGCTAAACTGCATTAACATGCACAGCAATGCCCCACAGCACAGCTAAACTGCATTAACAAGCACAGCAATGCTCCACAGCACAGCTAAACTGACAAACACAGCATTGAGGTCCTAGCAAGTACTGAAGAAATCAGCTTAACTCTATCTACCCTGCGGCTGTGGATTTGCATTATACCCTTCTGTTCCTGATTGTATTCGGTGGTCACGCGAGCATTGCTCTGGGCACAGGACAGTACAGTGAGGCTCTGATCCTTCCCTCTCCTGTTCCTCTCTTATCCCTTCATCTCCCCCTCTCATCCCTCCCTAACCCTCTCTCTCACCCTCTCTCAGGGCTCGGCGGACTCCTACACCAGCCGCCCCTCTGACTCGGACGTGTCCCTGGAGGAGGACCGCGAGGCTCTGAGGCGCGAGGCGGAGCGGCAGGCCCTGGCGCAGCTGGAGAAGGCCAAGACGAAGCCAGTGGCGTTCGCTGCGCGCACCAACGTGGGGTACAACTCCGCGCCTGGGGATGACGTGCCAGTGCAGGGCATGGGCATCTCCTTCGATGCCAAGGACTTCCTGCACATCAAAGAGGTGCGCCGGCCAGGCAGGGAGACAGGGAGGGAGACAGGGAGACGGGGAGGGAGGGAGGGAGACAGGCAGGGAGACAGGGAGGGAGGCAGGGAGACGGGGAGGGAGGGAGGGAGACGGGAGGGAGGGAGGGAGGGAGACAGGCAGGGAGACAGGGAGGGAGGGAGGGAGGGAGAGAGGGAGGGAGGTAGACGGGAGTCGGGAGGGAGGGAGACAGAGTTAGGTAATTGGTGCTAATTGGCGATTGGCCACATGTATAAAAGAAGCCAGAAATCCTTTGTCTGTTGGAGGAGTTTTGGGCTGTGATTTTTTGTACTGGTTTGAAACTTTATAGTGAAGACGAATGGTGTTGGAGTGGGATAGCACCCCCTAGAGACTCGGCAGGACTGCAGTTAAAAAAAACAAAACAAAACAATACAGGCCGGGCATTCTCCTTCACAATAAAGTCTCAAACCAGTGCATGATGGGAGTGTGTTTGGGGTGAGATTGGGGTGCTGTAAGCTGTCCCCTGCTCTGTTTGCTGCTCACAGAAGTACAGCAATGACTGGTGGATCGGCCGGCTGGTGAAGGAGGGCTGTGAGGTCGGCTTCATCCCGAGTCCCGTCAAACTGGAGAACACGAGACTGAGGCAGAACCGGCTCAGCTCCAGGTAACAATACGATACCACAGTGTACAGCAATGCAGCACAATACACACACACAGACACACACACACACTACAGCACTGTCTCTTGTTCCTCATTGCTGTTCCTTCCTCTCGCCCCCCTCCTCTCCCCTCTCCCCTCTCCCTCTCCTCTCACAGCAAGTCTGGGGAAACTCAAGCTCTAGCCTGGGTGATGTTGCCACGGGAACACGCAGACCCACGCCCCCCGCCACAGGTAAGCGTGGCTCGTTTCCATAGCAATGACGAACCACGACGTATCCCACAGAAAATATACACCAGATGCCTCATAAAAGCTTCCCCACAGTAACAGCACAGCACAGTGTAATAAATAACAGAGAAAGCATGGTAAAGCATAGGGAAGCATGGTAAAGCACAGAGAGGTATGGAAAAGCATAGGGAAGCATTGTAAAGCACAGAGAGGTCTGGTAAAGCATAGGGAAGCATTGTAAAGCACAGAGAGGTATGGTAAAGCATAGGGAAGCATGGTAAAGCACAGAGAGGTATGGAAAAGCATAGGGAAGCATTGTAAAACACAGAGAGGTATGGTAAAGCATAGGGAAGCATTGTAAAGCACAGAGAGGTATGGTAAAGCATAGGGAAGCATTGTAAAGCAGAGAGGTGTGGTAAAGCACAGGGAAGCATTGTAAAGCACAGAGAGGTCTGGTAAAGCATAGGGAAGCATTGTAAAGCACAGAGAGGTATGGTAAAGCACTGGGAAGCATTGTAAAGCACAGAGAGGTCTGGTAAAGCATAGGGAAGCATTGTAAAGCACAGAGAGGTCTGGTAAAGCATAGGGAAGCATTGTAAAGCACAGAGAGGTATGGTAAAGCATAGGCAAGCATTGTAAAGCACAGAGAGGTCTGGTAAAGCACAGGGAAGCATTGTAAAGCACAGAGAGGTCTGGTAAAGCATAGGGAAGCATTGTAAAGCACAGAGAGGTATGGTAAAGCATAGGGAAGCATTGTAAAGCACAGAGAGGTCTGGTAAAGCATAGGGAAGCATTGTAAAGCACAGAGAGGTCTGGTAAAGCACAGGGAAGCATTGTAAAGCACAGAGAGGTCTGGTAAAGCATAGGGAAGCATTGTAAAGCACAGAGAGGTATGGTAAAGCCCTGGGAAGCATTGTAAAGCACAGAGAGGTCTGGTAAAGCATAGGGAAGCATTGTAAAGCACAGAGACATGGCAAACCAGGGTAAATGCATAGTATAACCATGGAAAAAGCATGGGGGGGACTGCAAAATTGCTGTGTAAAATTACTGTGGTAATCTTTTAAGGTATCCTACAAAAATATACCAGAAAAAACACTGGCCCTAATAGTGAGCTACCTGTATCTGCCCCGCTACCCTTTATGAACACTGCAGGGGAGTGAGGGTCCACGCTTCGGTACTTTAGCACGACTGCACAACAACAGCGCAATAAGAAAAGAAAAAAAACACACAGACTTTTAATTTAGGGGCTTGTAAATTGTTTCGTAATTTGGTTTAGAATTGTAGTTTGGGTTTTTTGCCTTCATGATTTGAAGAAAACAGCTTTGAGATTCTGGCTCTAAAAAAACATGTGAAATGCAGGACTTGTACAATTTACTGTGTCAACACGACCTGACAGTGAATTAACGGGATTAGTGAATTATCGAAGGAGCAGTGGACCCGGTCCCTCTGTGAAATGTTCCTGGCTTTAACCCTTCCAGTCCCAGAGAGTTATTAGCCCCCTGCCCTCTCATTGCCCCCAGCCTGCCTATCCTCTCTGACTCACATTCATCACTGTGACGCCATTTTAAACACTTGCAGAAAAAAATATCTGTGTGGCGCTGATGTTTTTCTCTCTCTCTCACCTCCCTGGTAACTCGCTTTGTTTTTCCTGTGCCAGTTTCACACTCATATTCACCTCTTCTGTTTTACTTCCCTTCTCTCTCTCTGTCTCGTCACTTCCCACTCCCCTTTTCCCTGTCTCTCTCCTTTTCTCTCTCATTCCTTTCCTCCTATCTCTCTCCTATCTTCTCTCTGTCCCTATATCCTTTTCCCCTTCTCCTCTCCCCTCTCCTCCTTTCTCCTCCTCTCCTCTCCCCTCTCCCTCTCCCTCTCCTCTCCTCTCCCCTCTCTCTCCCTCTCCTCTCCTCCTCTGTCTCACTGTGCTCTTCTCCTCTCCCCCTCTCTCTCTCTCCTCTCCCCCTCTCCCCTCTCCTCTCCTCTCCCCCTCTTGCTTGCTCTCCTCTCCCCTCCTCTCCTCTCCCCTCTCTCCTGTTCTTCTCCTCTCCCTCTCTCTCTCTCCTCTCCCCTTTCTCCCTCTCTCTCCCTCTCCTCTCCCCTCTCCTCTCCCCTCTCCTCCCTCTCCTCTCTCCCCTCTCCCCTCTCTGTCCTCCTCTCCTCTCCCCTCTCTCTCTCCTCTCCTCCCTCTCTCCCTCTCTTTCTTCTCCTCTCCCTCTCTCTCTCTCTCCCTCTCCTCTCTCCCCTCTCTGTCTCCCTCTCCTCTCCTCTCCCCCTCTCTCTCCTCTCCTCTCCCCCTCTCTCCCTCTGTTCTTCTCCTCTCCCCTCTCTCTCTCTCCCTCTCCTCTCTCCTTCTCCCCCTCTCTGTCTCCCTCTCCTCTCCTCTCCCCTCTCTCCTCTCCTCTCCCCTCTCCCTCTGTTCTTCTCCTCTCCTCTCTCTCTCTCCTCTCCTCTCCCCTCTCTGTCTCCCTCTCCTCTCCCCTCTCCTCTCCTCTCCTCTCCCCCTCTCTCGCTCCCTGTCCTCTCCCTCTCTCTCCCTCTGTTTTTCTCCTCTCCCCCTCTCTCTCTCCCTCTCCTCTCCTCTCCCCCTCTCTGTCTCCCTCTCCTCTCCCCTCTCCTCTCCTCTCCTCTCCCCCTCTCTTGCTCCTCTCCTCTCCCCTCTCTCTCCTCTGTTCTTCTCCTCTCCCCTCTCTCTCTCTCTCCCCTCTCCTCTCTTCTCCCCTCTCTCTCCCCTCTCTGTCTCTCCTCTCCCTCTCCTCTCCCTCTCTCTCCTCTCCTCTCCCCCTCTGTCTCCCTCTCCTCTGTCCCTCTGTTCTTCTCCTCTCCCTCTCTCTCTCTCTCCTCTCCCCTCTCTGTCTCCCCTCTCTCTCTCTCTCCTCTCCCCTCTCTGTCTTTCTCTCCTCTACCCCTCTGTCCCTCTGTTCTTCTCTCCCCTCTCTGTCTCCCTCTCCTCTCCCCCTCTCCCCTCTCCTCTCCTCCCCCCCCTCTCTCCTCCTCTGCTCAGGTCATGTCGAGTTGTCTAATGTCACGTTCGATATAGACGCTCTCGATCTCGATGCTGAGGAGCCGGGCACTGAGCCCCTGGTCAACCAGCCCAAAACCAGTGTGAGCAGCGTCACCTCCCCCCAAGCCAATGCCAAGCGCATTCCCTTCTTTAAGAAGGTAAACCAGCAGGAAACCAGTAACGAACCAGTGTCAAACCAGTGCTGCTGCTGAGGGCCTCGTCTGGTCTGTCTTCCCCCCCTCCCTCACCACTAACACCCCCCACACCCCTCCCTGTCTCTGATCGCTATAGTAACAGGTAGAGCTGTCTGTGTGCCTTGACAGGGGTGAGCTGGACTCTGCGTTAGAGGGCTGTCCACAAACTCAAGACTCGGTGTCTTATATTTTACAGCCTTGGAATGTATAACTAAGTGTTTAGAGTCATTGATGCGAGTTTATCACTTAACAAAAATAAATAATAAGAATAATAAGAATAAAAAAAAATTAGCAACAGATCAGGAGCAACAAAACAAAACAAAAATAATAAAATCGAGAGTCTGGCTCGCCCCTGTCAATAACCTCGTCCCGACCTGTCAATAACACTCCTGCTCTGTGTTCTTGTTTTGTTTGTTGTTGTTTTTTTGTTTGTTTTTTTAAAGGCGGTCCTGCGAAACAGAAGCGGAAGTCGGTAAGTGCTCTGTATTTATTCCTCTGTGTAGAGACTCTGGAGACTGGGCAGTGAGACTGTATAGCAAAAAGCCTTTTCGTCAGTCACTGCGATCTGAACCACAGAATAGAGCAGCTCAGTCCAGAGGGAGAAACCAGCAGCAACGTGGAGTTCAGGCACAGAAACCAGAGATGAAGACAGTTCAACCCTTATGCATGTCCCCCGTAGTAAAAGATTAACAGATTCATTCTCTACATGTTTAAATTGTAATATATTGGGATTTTTTTGTATTTAATTAGCATTACTGTGAGTCTCTGTTGTTGTGATGATGTGTACGAGATGGAGGAGTTCATGGAAAGGGTATTAAATATTAAATAAAGGATTTGCGCTGTAGCTGGCCTCTGTATTTGACATGCATGCATGTCCTCGGCAGCGGTTAAACGTGGCTGAACCTTTTTAATGCTTGGAAAACATTTCTCACATTCCCTTTCTCTCCCTCTACCCTCTGTCTCCCTCCCTTCCTCCCCTCTCTCTCTCCCTGTCTCTGTGTAGATGGAGCAAGTCCCTCCCTATGATGTGGTGCCTTCCATGAGACCCATCATTCTAGTGGGTCCTTCCCTCAAGGGCTACGAGGTAACAGGACTGGGAGGGTGCTGCCCTTTGAAATGACTCCCACAGTAAAAGCACAGCAAAGTGTTTCAAAGCACAGTAAAGCAAGCATAGTGCAGAGAGGTATGGTAAAGCATATGACAAAAAAGACAAACCATGGTAAACTCATAAATGCCTAGAATAACCATGGGGAAAAGCATGGGGAAGAACTGCAAAGTACCCTGGTAAACTTTTATAAGCATGCACTGGGTGTGTGCCTATACTGGGAGTGAATCCATACTGGGGTCTTCTCTCAAGAGATACCATACGAGGAATGAAAAAACAGCTCAGCCCATCATGTCTCCTCTCCCCTTCCTGCAGGTCACAGACATGATGCAGAAGGCTCTGTTTGACTTCCTGAAACACAGGTTTGAAGGCAGGTGAGATCAACACTGTGTGTCGAGAGACCTGTCTGTAATAATGATAGTGATTATAACAATAATAACTAGAAGTTGCAAGCAACTTCACGACTTCCATGGGGGTCTTGTGAAATGTAAGTATTTCGATTGGTTGCCATTCACTCAGTTGTAGACATCCATTTTTTTTTTTTTTTACAAACTTGACATTAGTAACAACAATAATAATAATAGTTTTACATTTGACTTTAAGGAGAGGTCAAAGGCAAAGTCATTTTTGGATAGAGTATACATGTGTTCCTATCTGTGTTCTATAGTAACCATGAACCTAGCTGCACTCTGTAAGGAGTTATAAGCTAGTTTTACATTTCACCTTAAGGAGAGGTCAAAGGTCAAGGTCAATATCAAGGTATTTTAGAGCATACATTAATTCCCATAGACCTCCACTACTCTGAAGTTTCAAGAGTTTTTGTTCAACAGTGTTCATTTTATGCGCAATAGATGCAACTAGAGCAATGCTGAAATTTGATTGGCCCACGGCAGCCATGTTTTTTACTGTAGCAACTTCATTTGGGCAAACTTTAAAGAAAGCCGTACTTGGATCACGTATGCCAAGTTTTGCTTCGGTCAGATTAGCGGTTTTGGAGAAGAAGACATTTGTGTGTTAATTAGGTTATCCAACATGGCCGCCATACCACAGAGCCAATCAGCTTCATTTTGAGCACAGTGTGTAAATTGTCCAAAATTTGGCCTAAAATCCAATATGGCTGCCAAACCATGTGACCAATCGCGTTCATTCAGCTGTGGAGATTAGTTCCCATTGGCGTCTACAACTCTGTGAAATATCAAGAGTTTTCATGCAACAGTTTTCATTTTATGCAATTTTTAAGGTTTTGTTGGCGGTAAGAAAAATAATAATAATAATCTTAACAACAACAATAGGCTTCCAAGCCCATATAATCATAATAGTAAAGATGATAATAATGCTAATGATTATAATAATAGTAATAATGATGACAATGACAACAATGAATCATTAACAGCCCCCCTGCCTGTCTCTGTGTCTGTTTTAGAATATCAATCACTCGGGTGACAGCTGACATCTCTCTGGCGAAGCGCTCTGTGCTCAACAACCCAAGCAAGCACACCATCATCGAGAGGTCCAGCACGCGCTCCAGCCTGGGTAAGAGGGGACCCCCAAATACTGACCCTGAACCATACACACTGACCCTCCAAAATACCATCATCGAGAGGTACAGCACGCGCTCCAGCCTGGGTAAGAGGGGACTGGACCCCCAAATACTGACCCTGAACCATACACACTGACCCCCCAAAACACCATCATCGAGAGGTACAGCACGCGCTCCAGCCTGGGTAAGAGGGGACTGGGCCCCCAAATACTGACCCTGAACCATACACACTGACCCCCCAAAACACCATCATCGAGAGGTACAGCACGCGCTCCAGCCTGGGTAAGAGGGGACTGGGCCCCCAAAACGATGAACCCTGAACCCCACACCTGAAGATTTGTCTTCTGTTTGCGCCAGTGTTTTTGTTTCCCTACATTTTTCCTATATTGTATTTTTCCTATATTTTTTGTTTTGTTTTATACCATTTACATTGTTTGGTTGTGGATTCATTTAGCAAACAGACAGACGTTAATGCCATCAAGAAGGAGAGATGGATTTCAATGTTTTTTTATTTTTTTGTCTCCAATTATTAATCTGATTCCTCAGTCTTCAAAGCTGGGCTTATCACAGCGGGGAATCTGCACACCTCCTTCTCCCGGCCAATCAGCAAACCCCCACTGTTAACAGCGGCCAATCACAGCAGGAGATCCGCACACCTGCCTAGCTCCCCCACTCCCCCCTGCGAATGTGCAGCTTGTGGACAATCACACGGAAGACATGCCCATAAAAAAAAATAAACTAACGGTTTAATTTCTGTTTAAAAATATTGTTAGATTGAAGGTAGTGTGCTTTGGGTTTGCTAGCTCTGTGTCTATCACCTTGCTTGGCTGTCTGTATAAACTGACTCTTCCAATTCAATACAATACAATGCAGCTGATTAATAATGTAATGACTGAATGGATTTGAATAGATCCCTAGACACAGCAGCTTGTACATGGAGTATCTCCATTTAACTACAGCGGGTGGTGTGCATTATCCATACAGCCGTGTCTGAATGGGCCATAATGACTTCTGTAGTTTACCTTTTCACATAATTAATTTGACTAATTTCTAACAATATAATAAAACCATTATTCTGTTAAACAAAGGCTAAACAGAATGACTGTATTAAGGGTGCAGTGAGCAGGGTTAGCTGTATAGTCCAGTCACAGTGAGCAGGGTTAGCTGTGTAGTCCAGCAGTCACAGTGAGCAGGGTTAGCTGTATAGTCCAGCAGTCACAGTGAGCAGGGTTAGCTGTATAGCCCAGCAGTCAGTGGTTAGCTGATTATACAGCACACATGATATTTTTCCACACGTTTGCACACAGCAGAACAATGATGTCTGAGTATTGGACCCGGGTTCGACCTAGTTCTGTTCAGTGCTTCTATTTGCACAGGCTGTCTGAGTCTCGTTTTTTCTTTATTTTTTCATCCTCCCCTTCTCCTTCCTCCCCTTCTCCTTCCTCTCCTTCTCCTTCTCCCTTTTCTGCGCCCCCTCCTTTTCTGACTCAGATGCACTGGGTATGTATCCATCCTTAATACAGGTGTCTTTCACACTTTCCATTGTGTCTGCATCTGCCTCCCTGTCTCTGCCTCCCTGCCTGTCTGCAAACATGTCACTACATCGATCCCTCTAAAAACTATATTATAAAAAGAAACTCTGTTTTCCTGTAATAGCCGTAGCCTGCAACATGAAAAACACTGACAGTTTCTTCCAGTTTTATCCCCAAAACACTGTTGAAGGCACTAGCCCAAACACTTGTCTGCTTGACTCAGTTTCATCTAAGTAATACTGACGAAGCGAATTAGTGATTGAGAGTTAGAGAATGGCTTTTAAAACCTTGGGAAGCAGGCCAGTACTCCTCCTCTTTCTTGTCTCTCTCCATCACTCTCCCGCTCTCCATCATGTGCTGTCCCAACTCTCCTCCCCACAGTCATTCCTAACTCAAACTCATTTTTTAAATGTGTTAACCCTAGTTATCGCTTCCTTCCCATGCTTTCACTTTCTTTTAACTAAAATCTAATTCAGTAAACGGCAAAAGCCCAACAGCATTTTTTTGCAGACACTGAAGTTGTGGCTGCTGCGCTGAGCAGCTTATCAAATCAGACTCACTAGAGCAGTGGTTTTCAGCCTGTGGTACGCCCTCGTAATGTATCTGTACCACTGAATCACAGAGAAATGAGAAAGAAAAAAAGAGGTATTTGTTGTGATCTTTCAAAGTTACTGATGGGGAACCAAAGCAGCCACTCTGTTGTCAAATAATTAGATGATGCCGTCACATTTTCAGTAAGAAAACTGGTTGGAATGGATGCAAGTCTGTTTCACAGCAGCTGTTTAAGATCGCACATCGTTACTGGTACACCTGGTGGTCCCTGCTGGAAACACTGGTACTTGAGATGAAAAGGTTGGAAACCACTGCACTCTGTGACTGTGTTGTGTTAAAATATCGATTGATTAATCGCATGATATCGCTTAATTGCCGGTATGTCAAATAAAACAGACGGACAGCTCCTGCAGTAAACACCTTGAAAACCTGCTTTATATCATCTGCTGCACCTTTTCACAGCATATTTCTTTCCTTTTTAGTGTCCTGTTATGCGTGCTGTGTTTGATTCTCTGTCGCTGTTTCTGCTTAGATCAACAATGAAGAGATTGAGAAAGACTTCTAGTCGAGTTTAATTCAATCATTTCTCTTATTTTGCCATGCTTGCTAATGCCGGCAGTAAAAAACTGCTTCTGGAAAAGGCTGGAGAAAGTGTATCAGTGTTGTACACTGACGCCTGTGCAACACTGACATGCTGTGTATAAGAAGGGCAAATAATGATGTTGGCAGAAACACCATTAGAAAGTCACAGCACACGTGATATGCATAAGTTAAAGATGACATGCTGTGAAAATGTACTGTCCCGCAATCCAATTAAAAAATATTTCGTTTGTCTAGAGAAGCGGCTGTCTCTGTGTCCTGTCATGGCCTGTCAGTTCAGTTCTTCATGCATTTTGTTTTCTTCATGAACGTTCTCGTTTACCGAAGGTTTTGCTGATCAATGGGTCCAGTGGAAAATGATATTGATCGATTATTGGTTGGTCTTGTCAGGCTTGCATGATGAATTTAACTACAATTGTGGTGGAATGGCGGAGGTACAGAGTGAGATTGAGTGTGAGTGTGGGTCCTTATAAAAGTTTACCACAGTAAAAGCACAGCGAAAGCATTGTAAAGCACAGAGAGGTCTGGTAAAGCATAGGGAAGCATTGTAAAGCACAGAGAGGTCTGGTAAACCATAGGGAAGCATTGTAAAGCACAGAGGTCTGGTAAAGCATAGGGAAGCATTGTAAAGCACAGAGAGGTATGGTAAACCATAGGGAAGCATTGTAAAGCACAGAGAGGTCTGGTAAAGCATAGGGAAGCATTGTAAAGCACAGAGAGGTCTGGTAAAGCATAGGGAAGCATTGTAAAGCACAGAGAGGTCTGGTAAAGCATAGGCAAGCATTGTAAAGCACAGAGAGGTATGGTAAAAAGCATGTGCAAACCTGTGTGTAAACTGTGTAAGTGCACAGTATATCCATGGAAAGAAAGTGCAGGTGTGTGTGTGTGTGTGTACCAGCGTCTGTGTGTGTGTGTGTGTGTTCACAGCAGAGGTGCAGAGTGAGGTGTGTGTGTGTTGTGTACCATGTCTGTGTGTGTGTGTGTTCACAGCGGAGGTGCAGAGTGAGGTGTGTGTGTGTTGTGTACCATGTCTGTGTGTGTGTGTGTTCACAGCGGAGGTGCAGAGTGAGGTGTGTGTGTGTTGTGTACCATGTCTGTGTGTGTGTGTGTTCACAGCGGAGGTGCAGAGTGAGGTGTGTGTGTGTTGTGTAACAGGCCTGTCTATATTGTTGCTCCCTCACAGCGGAGGTGCAGAGTGAGGTGTGTGTGTGTTGTGTAACAGGCCTGTCTATATTGTTGCTCCCTCACAGCGGAGGTGCAGAGTGAGGTGTGTGTGTGTGTTGTGTAACAGGCCTGTCTATATTGTTGCTCCCTCACAGCGGAGGTGCAGAGTGAGATCGAGCGGATCTTTGAGCTGGCACGGACCCTGCAGATCGTGGCTCTCGATGCTGACACCATCAACCACCCCTCCCAGCTCGCCAAGACCTCGCTGGCACCCATCGTGGTGTACATCAAGATCGCCTCTCCCAAGGTAAAACTGAGCCCCAAACACTGCCCTCAGGGGTAGGTCAGTGCAAGCAGACCCCTGTAAAAAACGTTTCTCCCAGACAGCAGCTACGTGAACAGCACCTAATAGTAAAGCTACCGTGATGGGGAGGCTTATTCATTCTGTCATGAGGAGTACGATCAGTTCATTCAGAGCAGACTTACCAGGGGCCTGAGTGTTCAAACTCCTGCCACCTACCTGGGTGGGGTTAAGGCTGGTTCATGCTTCAGTTGTGCGACCATCGCTGAGGGCGATTTCTAGTCTCTGGTTGTGCGAATATCTTGCATAACGAGAGAGATTGACTGAAGCAGCGTTTAGGTAAGGGATAAACAACAAGTGTTGAATCTGCAAAAATAATTAGGCACGAGAAACTGGATTATTTTCTTACCGATTCAACACTTTGAGTTGTTTATGCCACTTAAAACATTTCTTCTTAATTGATAACTTGTTCGATAATGAGATTCAATTGATTGTTGATTTGGTAATTGGGTTTGGTTTTTGTTCTTTTTTTACGCTCGGTTCCCAAACAGTTAAATTGTTTGTCTCTCATCTTGTGGAAATGTTGTCGTGAGTTCCTCAGAGTTTGAGTTTGAAATCCCATGAAAGTGGCATTAGAAAAGAAAAAATGCAAGAAACAGGAATGTGAACCAGGAACAGAGAGGAGAAACATTTTGATCGTTTTGACAAACCTAAAACAGATAAAGCCAGGAAAGAAATGCAAAGGCTGAGTTTTATTCTAACGTCAGTGTAATTGATGAGAGATTTACTAAGTGATGGTGAAAATGCTGTTGTTCCTGAATCTGTCCAGAAGAAATATGAAAGAAAAATAAGAAGCAGCTGCAAATTGATTTCGTGGTAGAATATGGGGTAAAATTTCAGAAGAGAACTACATAGGAGCCCTTTACCCGGGAATGTGGGTGGAAAAAAATTAACGTAGTTCTTGCTGTTTAAATGAGGGATGGAAAATGACGTGATTTTCACTGCTAAGGTACGGCTTTCGGACATAAAAAAAAAAAAAGTACAGCTTTTTAGCGTGAGAAGGCAATTTACCCCCCTTTAAAGTGATACAGTGTTTTAGACACAGACTTCCTACAGCGTGAGGAATGTGCGACAATATGAAATGCTAAACTGAAATCGCAAGCCCTTCTCTAAGTGTTACGTTTGCAATACTAGAATTAACGAATTGTTGAAATGATTGTTGCGTAATAAAGTGTGGCTTCGTTCAACACTATATCTGCACAGCACTCCCCTTCTCCTCAAAGCCACAGCCACTTTTAGTTAGAAGATCAAAGAGTAACGTTGCAAAAATGTTTCAAGTGGGGTTTCCTGCACAGTGAGGGCTGCTAAGGGTTTATTAGTGATTCAGTTTGTATTGCAATGTACTAATGACTGGTAATTATTTATTTGTTTATTTATTTTGTTGGCAGATGCCTTCATCCAAGGTGTATAAGTGTTACAGGGCAATACAAGTTTGCAATGCAAAACAATATTTAAAGAGAGTATAGTTTACATTAAGTGCAAATTATACTACTAAAATAGAGTATAAGATGTATTGGTGATATACTGCTGATGTAGTGAGTGTTGCAGATGTACTAGTGATGTGATGGTTGGTGTCACACTGTGTGATGTGAGGGGGGAAGCTGATGGTTCGCCCCCTGCGCTCTCTCGCTCTCTCTCTGTTTCTCTCAGGTGCTGCAGAGGCTGATCAAGTCCCGGGGGAAGTCTCAAGCCAAACACCTCAACGTGCAGATGGTAGCGGCAGACAAGCTGGCACAGTGCCCTCCCGTGAGTACAGGCACAGGCACACGCAAACGCGCAAAGACACACAGACTTGCACAAACTTCCACACATGCACAAACAACTTAAAATTCTTCTGAACTTTTCCGCTGTTCCCCAGCAGATGCTGTTGTAAAGATGATTAATATCACAGTATTAGTGTTACCCTGTGGTAACCCTAAATGCTGTCATAAGAATACCGTGCTTACTGTATGGCAACAGTGCCGATTCTCTGGCATGCTGTTTTCTCCGTGTCTTGGCTTAGAAAGCATTACAATAAAGCTGCTCCTCTGACTCACCTGCTTCTCTCTCTCCCCCTCTGTCCTGTCTGCTGCAGGAGCTCTTTGACATCATCCTGGATGAGAACCAGCTGGAGGACGCCTGCGAGCACCTGTCTGACTACCTGGAGGCGTTCTGGAAAGCCACGCACCCCCCGAGCAGCAACCCGCCCAACCCTCTGCTGAACCGCACCATGGCCACCGCCGCGCTGGCCGCCAGCCCCGCCCCCGTCTCCAACCTGCAGGTCCAGGTGCTCACCTCGCTGCGCCGCAACCTTGGGGGCTGTGGGGGGACAGCGGGTGCACCAGGAGGAGGAGCACGTGCTCTAGGAGGGCCGGGGGTTGGGGCTCGTACAGACACAGGCTCCAGCTCACATTGCATTGCAGCTCAAGCCAGTCCACACGCCTCACTGTGAATCAGACGCTCTGTATGACGCACAAGGAGGAACAGAAACTGTTACAAGAAACTGTCATCCATAGCTATTAAACAGTCAATAGCGCTGAATTTCGAAATGCTAAAAAAAACATAATAAGTTCAGTGTCAAATGTTCTGGCTAGAAGTCTTTCTTAGTGTCTTCATTTGAAGACCTAGAGAAAGACTTCTGGTAGATAAGTTTGTTCTGAGAACTAGCATCAAAATATATATTTTTTTCTAAAATCAGCACATTTACAACAGATTCATATTGCACACTGGCACGCTGACACAGCGCTCTGGATCTGAATCGTACAGCACAGTCAGATTTCACACTGGCACGCTGACACAGCGCTCTGGATCTGTATCGTACAGCACAGTCAGATTTCACACTGGCACGCTGACACAGCGCTCTGGATCTGAATCGTACAGCACAGTCAGTCAGATTTCACACTGGCACGCTGACACAGCGCTCTGGATCTGAATCGTACAGCACAGTCAGTCAGATTTCACACTGGCACGCTGACACAGCGCTCTGGATCTGTATCGTACAGCACAGTCAGATTTCACACTGGCACGCTGACACAGCGCTCTGGATCTGAATCGTACAGCACAGTCAGATTTCACACTGGCACATTGACACAGCGCTCTGGATCTGAATCGTACAGCACAGTCAGATTTCAGTTAACTGCGGTTTAGAGGAATGTCCTGCACGTTGCAGGCTGAAGGCAAAACCCATCTTGCCACTGAATGCTTTTCAGTGCATTTAGTTGAGATATAATGAAATGGGCATTAGGGATAGGGTTTCGTTAAGCCCCTCTGCATTGGAAGTGCTCTCTGCCTGCGACTTACAGACAGACTCATGAGACAGAGAGCCCAGCAGCTAGAGACTGATCCCCCCAAGCACTGACACTAACTTTGCTGGGAGAGGGGAGATCCCCATTGCATACCGCTGAATAGCAGTTCTCTGAGCCGTTCCCAGCTTTTACTATTAACCTGTAGTCCATGCCTTGTTTACACCGGATTAAACAAAATAAACTATCAAAAAAACGTTTTGTGCTGTGCAATGGGAAGTTCAACCCCTCTCCGTCCATCCAACTAATAAAAAATAAAAAACTAATACCAAAAAAATAACAGTGTTAAAATAGTTCAGCAGCCTGTGTGAAGACCAGCGCTTGTATTGTGCCGTGGCACGCCCCTTATAAAGTTTCCCACAGTAAAAGCACAGCACAGCAAAAGCTCGGTAAAGCATTGTAAAGCACAGAGAGATCTGGTAAAGCAAATTTTAAAACCATGCTAAACTACGGTAAAGGCATAGTACAAAACTGCAAATGTATCGTGCTTATTTACTGTGGTGGACTTTTCTAAGGGGCAAACTAACCAGAGCGCTGTAGTGTACGAACTGCCCCTCTGGGCTTCCTTCAGAATCACCCTCTACATACCCCAATACATGGGACGTCCCGTAAGTCATCAGGCAATAGCATACATTCTGCCCATTAGGATGTGCTCTGTTCAGGGGGTGGCCACACCCCGTTGACTATCTGCGCCACACAGCAATCTGAATCCCTTCCTCTTTGCTTAAAGACATTTCACAGCTGAGAGAAGCAGAGACTGCTGATATAAACAGCTATGCCTAGTTATGGGACCCCTTGTAAATACTGTACATGTATATCAGAAGGGAGCTGCAGTACCCCTGTGATGAAAACATTATCAATTATATATTTTTAGTTGTGAATGTAGTTGTTTTTTTATATAGAGAGAATGAATGCAGGTTTAGCACAAAGGCTAATGTATATATCTTAACATCCCATTAGGTTTTGGGTTCACACCTACCTCATTAGGGCAAAACAAATCTCCCCTTTCAAAATGTCTAGGTTTACCTTTAATTGTAACATTTACATCTATAGCCCTCCTTGTTGTAAAATTATTAATAACAATCACATTAGTGTCAGCTAGCCAGAGCAGGATGCCTGTTTTTATTTGTTTGAAGTTTAAAACACTGGAACATGTCAGCGTTTCCCAGATTGAACTTGGAAATCTGTGTATAAATATATATATTATACTTTCTTTTCTGTAGTAGTACACTGAAAAAGGCATTTGTCAAAACATTTTTCTGCTAGACTTTTACATTTCTTCTACTTGCACCTTTCTTTTCAACAGAGAAAAGGATCTGGGAAAACCGCTGAGATGTATTTTTGACTAAACTAAACTAAACTAACTAACTGTGTGTCTAACAGGAGCATGTGTTTCTTTGTTTTTTCTCCTCCTCTAACCGCCCGACGCTGCATGGTGTGCGTGTGTGCTTTGGTTTTGCGCTGGCTCCCTCGCTGGCCCTCCAGAGCCCCTACCTGGTGCACGGGAACAGCCTCGGCTCGGGACGCCCCTGTCGGACCGGGCTGGGCTGCGGGAGTACCAGCCCGACCCAGGCAAGCAGCAGCAGCCCTACCTGTGCGCTGTGAGAACGGGGCGGGGGGGAGGCAGGGGGCTGTCTCGCCAGGACACCTTCGATTCAGAGACCCAGGGCAGCCGCGACTCAGCCTATACCGAGGCAGGGGACTTCTGCATGGACATAGAGACAGACCCCTACGAGGAGCCGGAGCCCTACGGGGGCGCGCCCTACCGCATCGCCCAGCAGAGACACCTCCACCTGGGCCAGCAGCAGCGCCAAGTCTCCTGGGAGGACGAGGGCGCCGAACCAGACCAGGAGAACCTGAACCGGGCCCATCTGCACATCCAGCAGGGCCGGGCTAAGGCCAGGGAGCGGCAGAGGGAGAGGGAGCGGTACTGCCAGAACCTGGAGCTGCAGGAGCCCATGATGGGTCGGAATTGCAATGAGGGGGTGGAGGAGTGGGGGAGGGATGTGTACATCCGCTAGGCACCCCGGTACTGGGACTGAACCCAGAGCACCCTCGCCCCTCAGCACTGACTGATACAGCGGGCAGGGCAGGTAGAGAAGGTGTAGGAAGGAGTCACAGTGCATAGAGAGGGGTAGGTGAGGGTAGACAAGGAGGGAGCGAGAGAGTGATTGAAAGTTCAGAACATGTGGTGTTCAGAGAATAACCTTTTTTTTAACACAACAAATCCTTGTAACCTGATCCTAAGCCCGCCCCCAACCCCACTCCACCCTCCCTTGATCGAGCCTGTGCTTTCCAGAGCGAACATGAAACATTATGAGGGGAAATATTTCAATCAAGTTTTACATCACACTAACTGCAAGTGAGCCTTACAAGCATCAGTTTACAAACCCCAGACAGCCATGCCATGTTTATTATTATTATTATTATTATTATTATTATTATTATTATTATTATTATTTTTATTATTATTATTATTATTATTATTAATGCTGAGACTGCCACTGAATGCTCTGCAATGCAGTGAAGTAGGAATCCCTTGTTTTTTTGTATTTCCGGTCTTATGAAGACTCCGTCCTAGGCTAAAGAAGCATGAAGGTCCCTGATTTTATATTTAGTTGTATTTATTTATGTGTGTGTGAGGTAGGGAGGAGTAACAGAGAAATCCTTTACGTATTGTAAACCCTCAAAAACAATCCGCAGTGAGGCGGAGTTTGTTAGTGTCCCGTCCCACAGCTGCCAAACCCCATCCCCAGTTCAGTGGGGAAGCCCAAAACTTTCACCTGACTCAGACCCGCCCGCATGCAGTACCTCTATCCTGCCACGAGAGGGAAACACAAATCCTTTTTGGTCAGAATGGATTTCTTCTTGCTGTACAAGAGTGATGTTTTTTTCACCAATCAGAGGTAATGTGGCCCCTAAACTCCTCCCACAACAGCTTGGAATTGTGGGCTTCGTAGTTTTTAAAGCTCAGCTGCTACAGGACTACAGGGCTGTACCTGCAGAGCTCCCCGGTCAGATGAGGGTTGCCGAGGGGGAACAGGCCTGTGCAGTGTTACTGTCCCCTGTCCTCTCTGATTGTCTGTCGTGCTGGTGTCCCCTGATGCTGAGATCCTTGCCTTTTGGGTCACTTTCTAAAATGCCGACCGCGCTACAGCTCTTCAGAAATCAAGTTCAAACCTGCACCCAAGCCAGTGTCAAGCCTTTTTAAACGACGAAACAAAACAGAACCACTTTGGATTTCTACCCTCTTTGGATACCTTATCGTGCCGTATTGTAACAAGTTTCTCCTTTTTAAAAAAAAAATAAAAAATCTTAGTTTTTGTGCTTTTTAAAAAAAAAAAAAAAAAAAAGACTTTAAATTGAAAAAAATAAATAAATAAACAAAACCAGATGTCTTTAAAAAAACAAAACCCAGCAGAGGCGGGAGGATGAGTTTTGAGTTTGTTTGTAGTTTTTTAAAAGCCCTTTTTGAGTGCCATTAAACACATCGTGGAGAAACACAGGAGCCAACTTCACAGTGCCTCAGTCCCTCACGGGGTTAAAAACCGCTGTGCAGGAACAGAGAGGAGAGAGGGAAGAGGAGAAGTGAGGGAAGAGGAGGAGAGGGTGTTAGCAATCAGTGCCCTTCAGTCTGAACCTCTCTCTGGATACTCTCTAGACTGGACTCATAGTCTCAGACTCACCTTGTTCATTAAGTGGAGACGCACGAGCGCTCTCTTCAGGAGGCACGCTGAACTGAATGTGTCCCAGGCTGATCTACAGTGACAGCACAGCCCGACTCCATTCACTTCAATGTTAACAGACCCTTCAATATTAACGCCACCCCTCTGTTAACACCACATTGCCTGGCCTTAGCGGTATCGATAAAAACAAGAGGAGGAGGAGGAGGATAAGGAGCGTTATAATGACATCCCACAGCATGGAAGGTGACATTTACATTGTATATTATTGTGTTTAAAAACTTTAAAACGAGGGGAAATGAATTTTTTAGGTGTTTGTTAGTTTAACGCATTACTACCTATACTAAGTATACTAAGTGGGGTTCATATCTGCAACAAGTTATTTAAAAACTGTTTCTGAATAGTCACCAAGTTTGATACCCGATGCAGCCCGTGTTACCCTGTTTGATGCAATCACAGCGACTACCGCGGCAGTACTGTCTGTCGTCTCAGTCCAGTAACAACACATTTACAGCGCTCCGAGAAACAGGCTTTAAATGAAGGGCGAGTTAAAGAGGGCCCAACCCACAAAGCTCTTTACCTCAGGAGTTACTCTTAACAGAAAAATGAAATATATGATAATGTGGTGATCTGAGATGGCTGGTTTCTTTTTTCCTGTCGATACGTTCTTGACAAGTTTTCTATACAGTAACTCCCGAGTTAAAGGCCTGAGGCGCTGGATAATCTGGTGCCTCTTCACCTGCCTGTATTCTTTAAGAGAAGCAGGATTGCAAGACCTGGAGTCGTGTGGTCATCCCGATAAAGGAGGTCAGGTTTGAGCCTCAGTGTGAATCTCAGTCTCCCGGCCCATATGTAGATATCTATAGAATTTGGTGTGATCTACAGTTATCTATATAGGATACATCAATACATACTGATAGGAACAGTGTCTGCATTGCCGGCTCACCACTCAACCCTTCAGAACTCGGAACTAACCAGGTCTCTGTTTTTCGACAACTTACAAAATTATTTTGAAAATGGTCATTTCAGTCTTTCCAGTCCGCTGTCCTTAAGCGTGTAGGTTCACCCACGCCCGTCGGATATATAGCCAGCGTGTTTTAGTTCTGATTAACGTGGGATAAGTTCACACATGGTGTAGATAATAAATAAGTGCCTGTCCATTGTTTTTGAGTGCGTGTTGTGGTCAGAGCAGAGCGCTCCTGCTTAATATTCACAGAGCTGGTGACCTGGTCTGTTCGAGCAGCCTGAAGGATGAGTAGCTGGGTGTGGTTTTCCACCCCGCGGGGTATCACTGATTCCTGTTCGGTTGCTCAACCCCATATTCCTCAGAATGGAAGATGTGATCTGATTCCCTGTGTGTGTGATTTGTCAGAGTGGGCTGCGTATATGTCTTAGTTAATCAACCCATATCCAATACAAATTCCAGTGTACCCTTCATAAGCAAATAGCAAAGTGTGATCCAGGGAAAGCATGTTTCACCAGCAGCCAGCAGCTCCCACAGATACTGCAGGTCATACCTGCTGCTGCTGAATCGGCTGTGCTTTTGCACTGAAAGATATTGATTTTTGTACCCAAGAAATCAAACGCCAAGCCAGCAGTACAGCTGGTGTCTTACAAGTCCCAGATCATTGCTGGGCTGTGTGGATTCCTCCTCTCCTCCCCCCCCGTAAATATACTGCACCCTGACACACAACACTCACCATGTACTGTACAGAGTGTGAAGACAAACTTGAATCGTGCTTGTGCTGAACAAGGGCTTAGACAGACAAACAGGGATTGTATTCAAACTGCATTCAAACTACTGTATGTAAAGTCAAAATTCAGGGGTCACTAATTGGGGTGTGGGTCCCCCTTCCCAGGTACCCCAGTCGGTGACCTCGGCTTTGTTTTGTAAAGGTGCAGCTGCAGCGCCCCCTTTTCATGAACGCACAGACACCATCTGCCCTCGGAAAAGGGAGGCTGCAATTTCAGATTCTTATTCAGGCCTGCCAGACAGAGTGCGCACACACACACACCCACACACACACCGAGACACACACATTGAGGCACACTCACACACACACTGATACAGGTATGTGTGTGTCTCAGTGTTTGTGTGTCAGTGTGTGTGTCTCAGTGTGTGTGTGTGTCAGTGTGTGTCAGTGTGTGTGTCTCTGTCGGTGTGTGTGTCTCTGTCGGTGTGTGTGTCTCGGTGTGTGTGTGTCAGTGTGTTTGTCAGTGTGTGTGTGTGTGTCAATGTGTGTGTCTCAGTGTGTGTGTGTGTCTCTGTCGTTGTGTGTGTCTCTGTCGGTGTGTGTGTGTGTGTGTCAATGTGTGTGTCTCAGTGTGTGTGTGTGTCTCAGTGTGTGTGTCTTGGTGTGTGTCTCAGTGTGTGTGTGTGTGTGTCTCAGTGTGTGTGTCTCGGTGTGTGTGTCTCAGTGTGTGTGTCTCGGTGTGTGTGTCTCAGTGTGTGTGTCTCGGTGTGTGTGTCTCAGTGTGTGTGTGTGTGTGTGTGTGTCTCAGTGTGTGTGTGTCTCAGTGTGTGTGTCTCAGTGTGTGTGTGTCAGTGTTTGTGTGTGTCAGTGTGTGTGTGTGTGTGTGTGTGTGTCTCAGTGTGTGTGTGTGTCAGTGTGTGTGTCTCAGTGTGTGTGTGTCTCAGTGTGTGTGTCTCGGTGTGTGTGTCTCAGTGTGTGTGTCTCGGTGTGTGTGTCTCAGTGTGTGTGTGTCAGTGTTTGTGTCTCAGTGTGTGTGTGTCAGTGTTTGTGTCTCGGTGTGTGTGTGTCAGTGTGTGTGTGTGTGTGTGTGTGTCGGTGTGTGTGTGTGTGTCAGTGTTTGTGTCTCGGTGTGTGTGTGTGTGTGTGTGTGTGTGCTCTGCCTTGCTCTCATATCTCCAGTGCCAATGTTGCCAAAGTGCCGTTCCTTTTTGCCAACTTCTACCAGGACTTTCCTAAGAGCCTGAAAGAATAGCCAGCCTTCTGGGCTATATATATACAGATATAGAGAGAGATATATTTATACAGTATATATCACATACAGCGGCAAAGTCAGGATCAGGCAGGGACATTTTCAAGGCTTTTTGCTCTGGTGCAGAAATATTGTGCACCATATTGTGTAATGCAGGACTTGTAAGAATCCAAACCAAACCAGTATCTTCTTTCCTGTGATTATCACAACAACACTGTCTCAAAGCCCCTATTATTCGCTTCTCCAGACCTCCTTCTCGTCTCTTTGAATTGAGCCCTCAAGGCAGTGGGTCTGTAGATAAGCAGGGTACCCAGCCTGGAAAACCTGAATCAGAGACTTAAGAGAAAGCAATCGAGCTAATGAGAGGCAAGAAAATGGTGGTCATGTTGTTTTTAATGGATCTAATTTAAGAGAATTAGATTTATGAGTTGTTTATTTAAAGTGTATTATTATTATCATTATTATTGTTGTTGTTGTTATTTTAAGATTGTATTATTATTTGGGAAAAATAATTATTTCCATAGATACCCTTGTGCTTAATTTAAACTACTCAAGTTCTACAAATTATTATTTGGGGGAAAAAATACTTTATAATCATGTGGGAAGCAAAAAGCTTTGGTGTTGTTTCTCCCAGGTCTGCTTTCACCTCTGAGCCTCCCTTTCCTTTAATTACTGCTGAAATAACCCTCCTGAGGTTCTGACTTTGACCCAGAAGAGACACTGCCAGCAGATCTACCGATTTGCACTCAGAAAAAAAGAAAGAAAGAAAGAATCAGCTCTCAAATACACTCGGACCCTGTTTTACATGTAATCTGATCCGTGTTTTACAAGACCTGTGACTTTGTATAATTGTTTGGTGTAAAGTACTGAGAAGTGTAACCAATCATACATTATATATATATATATATATATATATATATATATATATATATATATATATATATATATATATATATATATATATATATATATATTTAAGGATTTTATTTAAATGAAGAAGAAAAAAGATTTTTTTGATGCTGTTTTTTTTTTTTTTTTTCTTTGGGAATGTTGGAAAACTTGCTTCAGTGTTTGTACAATATTTCTAATTTATTGAGATGGTGACTGTATTAAAGCTGGAAGCTGCTCTGAGCTCCGTTATATTAAATACTCTGGATGTGTTTCCATCAATCTGACTCAAGCACACTATCTGTTATAACCCATATAACAGTTTCTGGCAGTTAAAGCATAACAAAGTGTAATAAAGCACAGTAAAAGCATAGGGAAGCATTGTAAAGCACAGAGAGGTCTGGTAAAGCATAGGGAAGCATTGTAAAGCACAGAGAGGTCTGGTAAAGCATAGGGAAGCATTGTAAAGCACAGAGAGGTATGGTAAAGCATAGGGAAGCATTGTAAAGCACAGAGAGGTATGGTAAAGCATAGGGAAGCATTGTAAAGCACAGAGAGGTCTGGTAAAGCATAGGGAAGCATTGTAAAGCACAGAGAAGTATGGTAAAGCATAGGGAAGCATTGTAAAGCACAGAGAGGTATGGTAAAGCATAGGGAAGCATTGTAAAGCACAGAGAGGTATGGTAAAGCATAGGGAAGCATTGTAAAGCACAGAGAGGTATGGTAAAGCATAGGGAAGCATTGTAAAGCACAGAGAGGTGTGGTAAAGCATAGGGAAGCATTGTAAAGCACAGAGAGGTCTGGTAAAGCATAGAGAGGTATGGTAAAGCATAGGCAAGCATTGTAAAGCACAGAGAGGTCTGGTAAAGCATAGGGAAGCATTGTAAAGCACAGAGAGGTCTGGTAAAGCATAGGGAAGCATTGTAAAGCACAGAGAGGTCTGGTAAAGCATAGGGAAGCATTGTAAAGCACAGAGAGGTCTGGTAAAGCATAAGGAAGCATTGTAAAGCACAGGGAGGTATGGTAAAGCATAGGGAAGCATTGTAAAGCACAGAGAGGTCTGGTAAAGCATAGGGAAGCATTGTAAAGCACAGAGAGGTCTGGTAAAGCATAGGGAAGCATTGTAAAGCACAGAGAGGTCTGGTAAAGCATAGGGAAGCATTGTAAAGCACAGAGAGGTCTGGTAAAGCATAGGGAAGCATTGTAAAGCACAGAGAGGTCTGGTAAAGCATAGGGAAGCATTGTAAAGCACAGAGAGGTCTGGTAAAGCATAGGGAAGCATTGTAAAGCACAGAGAGGTCTGGTAAAGCATAGGGAAGCATTGTAAAGCACAGAGAGGTCTGGTAAAGCATAGGGAAGCATTGTAAAGCACAGAGAGGTCTGGTAAAGCACATTAAAGAAACATGACAAACTGGTAAATGCAGAGTATAGCCATCGGAAAAAGCATGGGGAACGACGACGCTGCAACATTACTGTAGAAATAACTTTGATGCACCGGCTGCACTGTATTTAAGGTAGAAGATCTCAAAACCTTTTTTTTTTTTAATAATTTTGAAAACTGAGGAAAAGGCAGCCATAAAAAAGAAAGATGCACTACTGTAGTGAATGTAAAAGTTTAAGTATAATATAGTCTGTAAATATCACAAGAGCATTCTCTCACCAATTCAGTCAGAGACCACTTTTCATACAATAAAGTCAAAGACCCCGTCCCCCCCATTCAAGCATTTAGTATATTGTCTGTAAGAAAACCCTTTGGGCAACTTTTGCAGACCCCCAGGGATCCCCAGACTCCAGTTTGATAAAAAAAGAACTTGTTTAAGGAATGGAAGACGTCCCGTTGAAGAGGCGGGAGATTGACCAGCTGACGAGGAACGTGACGTCATCCCGCACGGAGATGAGATGGGAGGTCATTTTACTGATAGACCACCTCCACCCCACCTCTCATATCTTATGCATAAACATGCTGTATAACTGTATAATAGCTATTTCATTTAGTTTACAAGGCATGTTGAATGGTAACACAGAACTACCAAACATGAAAACAAACACAAGGGCTCATTTTAACTCTATAATGCAGAGGCAATGGGACAGTCTGCCAACGTCCACTTAGCTGAGACACAGAAACTCATTTCACTGAGGCGCATTGGAACCCTGGACTCTGGGGGGACCACACACCGCCTTGCGCCTACCAGTACATTTAAAAAACAATAATACAATTAATAACTGGTACATTCCATAATTTACTATTGGTGCGGAAGCATCTACCCACTGAGCTCCTACTGCCAGCCCTCTAGCACATGTCAGAGATTCTATTTCCATAACACATGTGTGTTACACGTTGTACCATCCACCTGCCACTGATATAAAGAAAACAATAGTATAATAACATCTTCTGTCCGGCTAAGAATGTCATACTCTAGTCAACCCCCTTCCATGGAGTTTGCTGGTTATTAAAACTTCAAGTAAATTGCCAAAATAAACACCTTAAACTACCGCTAAACACTGGTGGATTCTGTACTGTGAAAGTACCGCCATCTAGCGGGCAGGATGAGACATTGCCAAGCTGTCTTGGTCCCAGCATGCAACAGAGGCAGAAACTGAAGTGGAACGTTCCATTTACTCAACAGATAGGTGCGGCTCTTTTTCTTTAGCCTATGTGTTCTGTTATACTAACGATTTTGGAGTTTAATAAAGTCGCAATATAATAGCCAGGCCTATTTAATAAAATGTATTTTAGCCTCATCGTCCTCGTGCTTCCCAGCCGTGTGTGTGTTTCAGTGAGTCCCTACCTTGTTCGGTAGTGGGATCTCCCCGCCCTGATAATGGTAGATTCCGGTCGCCTGCTAATTCTTTCTTTTCTCTCGTTCAGCAGCAGCCATGAGGTAAGCGCTCCCGAGGCTCCCTGTCAAAAAAACACACGAACTGCACCAAAAACCGGCGAAAATCCGCCCTAGACCCGCAGGGACCGGCAAACGGTTCTTGTGGGCGTTAAATTCCGCCGGCCCAGCAACTCGGAGCTGAGAAAATGATTTTAAAAAGTGAAATGTTTTGTTTTAGTACCGCGTCAGTGCAAGTGGCTGCCATGTTGTCGCCCGAGTCGGCCCGTCACGTACCTTCGCTCACACAGCTCTGTAATGGCGGTACGCACTTGGGGTTTGGTATTGAATCAATTTCGTGTGTAGAGTGATGTTTTGACCCCGTTGTTTTAATTCTGTGTCGAGTTCCCGGGTATATCTTCACGCAGGTTCACACACGGTCTCCCTGAATCAGGTACGCGCTAGGCCGCGGCGCAGTCAGTCGGTCTGTGAGAATAAAAATACTTTCACAGAACGGTTTTGTGTGGCAGTACAGATTCAGATTCATGTTTTGATTGTAAATGTGTGTTTTATAAGAAGACATCTGTCCCTTATTATCTGGTGTAGAAACGAGTACGTTTGAATTGTTTAGCTCCTGCCTTTTCTTTCAGTGGTAATTTGCCATAATACCTGCTGACACATGTTGCAAAAATTATAAATGCACACTAATTTGTCTCTGGTGAGTATATTGTGTGTAAGAACACCCCTTGGACTGAGATTTTAAAATGTGTATATAAAGATTACATTATTTAAAGAATGTTATACACGTTTATTTTTTATTAAGTTTAGTATCACGGTCCTGCGTTCACAGCGGCATGTTTCTTTTACTTAGTATTATTATTATTATTCGTCGTTTGTACAACTTTTTTTAATCCAATGGGGATTTTTATCTTAACTGGCAATGTTGTAAACGCTTATTTTACTCAAATATTGTGCTGTGAAAATAAATTTAAGTGACCGCAGAGTCACAAAGGGAATGCTCAGTTCTGTGCTTATTCGAATTTTTTGGTTTGTATTTTAGTTTGATTATAACTGACCAACTCGTCAGGTGAATTCTCACTAACTTTGACTAAAATAGATTGATTGTCTGGTCTAGGGGGAAGTTATATGATAAGTTACTGGCGAGAAAACTAATATATAATTGATTCTCAATACTGGTGGTTCTAGTAGATTTGTAGTAATTCGTTCAGGCTCTTGCCACAAAATACACCTCCCCAGATTCCTGTGGGCAGTTTTGCAGTAGTTGTATTGAACTGTAAATCTGCTTGCTTAATTTTCTCGTTATTTTTTTTTATATAAACTTTCATCGACAAAGTATTGCTTAAAAAAAGACTAGTTTCAGCCGGAAGTCTGTTACACGAAGTCTACGTTTCTTTTGTTTCCGCTTATGTTGGTTTTACCTCTGAAGTTGATTGGATGCTTTGTGTCTGGTTTGACAGACCCTGATTCTCGCTAATCTTGGATTACTTTGCCTCTATTCACGCTGGTTAGTCCAGGGATACTGCTGACCAGGGGCTGTGGAAACAGTGGGCAGAGTTATGCTATCACCCTATGCTGCAGCAGGGCTGGAAATGAGACCCACATTGCATAGCAGTTTCATTCACTCCTGGTTTTACTAGTTGTTTGACGCACCTGAGCTTGTTACCTACACACTGGGGCTAATCCAGCTTGTATCAAAACCAGGAATGGGTGAAACTGCTGTGCAGTGGGAGTTTTATTTCCATCCCTATTATAGAGCTGCCTCGCCCAGGCTGGCACAGTATCTATAGGGTTGGGGATGGGAGGGGGGATTGTGTTTGTGGCAGGCTGGCCTGTCCTTGTACTTTGCTGGATTGTTTTGTTTTGTTTTTCCCCCCTGGCATGCACAGGCTTCAGAAGCGGTTGGCATCAAGCGTCCTCCGATGTGGCAAGAAGAAGGTGTGGCTGGACCCCAACGAGACCAATGAGATCGCCAACGCCAACTCCCGTGAGTACAGCATCCCCCCCCCCCACACACACACACACCCGGGATGCTGCCGCAGAGCTCCAGACTGCACCCAGTCCTGCGCACTCTTTCATGGTTTGATTAATCGCTTATTTGTAAATTCACTGCTGGGCCATGTTGACAGTAAACTGCTCTGGAAGAACTATTTTTCCTGTAAGGGCCTCTCCACTAATTCACTACTTTTTTTTTTTTTTTTTTTTTGGTGTAACATCAGGTGGCCAAATGACTGTGTCCTGAATTCATTTTATTCAGGAGTTTTAACAAGCTGTCCCTCACTTTTTATAGCTATGTGAAAACTCCTGTTAGTAAACCTACAGACTCACAGGTGAGGCTTATTCATGCTGTGATGACAATCTGTTTGTTCAGAGCAGGTTTATCAGGGTCCTTTCTCCTGCCCTAAAATTGTCCTAGTATAGTACTGTTCATTTCAGCCTGTACAGGTTAAGATCCTGTAGTACGGTGGTGTAGAGTGCCGTTCAAGCCAGATATTATATATTTCCCCCGATTACCCAATTGAACCTCTATATCGGGTATTTGATAGACTTGATGTTGTGCACCCCTGCAGTATCACTTGTTGTTGCTCCCAGATTCTCTCTCTTCATCCCTGTTTTCATACACAGCCTCTTGCAGTTCACAGCGTTGATCTGTCGTGTAATGTCTCATCTCCCCTCCTCTCCTCACAGGCCAGCAGATCCGCAAGCTGGTGAAGGATGGGCTGATCATCCGTAAGCCGGTGACGGTGCACTCGCGCGCTCGCTGCAGGAAAAACACGCTGGCGCGCCGCAAAGGCCGGCACATGGGCATCGGTGAGTTCCGGGGGGTGTGGGGGGGGTGCAGAGAGCGGCGTCTTTACAATGCGGGTCGTTTCACTTTGTAAAAAATAGTAATTCAAAGCCCTTTCAAAAACATCCTTTACACACGGTACAGATTCTAGTCTTGGATTTTCAATGGCATGTATTGCAGTTTGCATGCAGCTTGCGTATTGCTACAAATTCATTCCAGTATTAACATGTTGCTTTTCATTTGAACTTAAATCTTAGTTTAAAATTTAAGAATATGTTTGTTTTTTTTTAAACTTTAAATATTGGCTACAATGGCAAAAAAAAATTAATAAAAAAAGCACACAAATGCACACGGTCTCCAGCGCAGCTCAGAACATGCCAGATTTGACAAGATCAAGAAGGTAACGTGTGCGGAGTATCGCAGTACAAACGTGACCTGGATAGATGCTGAAATGTAGCATCAGAATTTGCTGTACTGCAGTGCAGATATTTCAGGACGGAAGAGAATTCCCAAACCGTCCAGCTGGTTCCGAGCAGCTGATTGATCTCGGAACCTTCATCAGGTCTTTTTAAAAGTGTGACTCTGTACCAGCACACCAGTATCCTGAGCAATCTCTCTCTACTCTCCCAGGTAAGAGGAAGGGTACTGCCAATGCCCGCATGCCGGAGAAGCTGTGCTGGATGCGCCGCATGAGAATCCTGCGCCGTCTGCTGCGTCGCTACCGTGAGTCCAAGAAGATCGACAGACACATGTAAGCAAACTGGGTCACTACAGGGCAGCCCTTCAGCGTGCAAGGCTCCGATTCCACAGCACCCGTAACCCAGCTGTCACAGGCAGTCTCGTAGAGTCTCCAGATTTCATGTATTCATTCTTTTAACCAGGAATAAACCCATTGAGAGGCCTTGTTACAGTGGGGTCCTGGCAAAATGACCCAAAACACAGCAGGAATTTCACATTAAAAACAACATTGCTCCAAGATACATCATGCGTTCAGTCGAGGATCAGAAACATTTGCACTCCTTTTAAAATGTTCTCTGTCATTGTGCTACTTTTAGCTGATTTGGGCTATTTCCCCTCCCCGCAGGTACCACAACCTGTACCTGAAGGTGAAGGGTAACGTCTTCAAGAACAAGCGCATCCTGATGGAGCACATCCACAAGCTGAAGGCAGATAAGACTCGCAAGAAGCTCCTGGCGTGAGTCCCCTCCTGATTTTATATAGCGGTGACCGCACCAGACCTGGGGTCCATTACCATTCTAATTGTGTAACTTGTAATTACAATGGATATGAACCTTGTACCATATAACTGATTAGATTACAGTTGTGACCCCATTTGTTTTGGAGAAGTTTTATATAGTGTAAATGTATGTACTTGTAACTAATTGCAATCTAACAAAATAGCACTGCAACTGCAGTTTCAGCAAACAGTTGTGCTGTAATTCTAATTGAGCCCAGTTCTGGACAGTACCCTCCTGATGCACCCAGCCTGGGGCTAGGGTCCTTCCAGTACAACCAGCCCGGGGGCCACTCAGAGCCCAGGCAGCCAGCCAGGCTGGGCCAGTGTGTCAGGTCTCGAAGATAAACTAAGCCGCAAAAGGCTTGGGCTATGCCAGTGTTTATCAGATGAATCTATTCAAATGTAGCAGCTACAGGGTCAGGTTATGGCACTGCACAGTCCTGGGTTGTGATCTGCTCTGTAAATGTAGAGGAATTGCCAAGGGTGGTTTTACACTTCTGTAAACTGCTTGAACAGCAGTGGGATCAGGCCTTGTCAGTAATGCTTGAATTGTGTGTGTTTTTAGTCTTTCTTTTTGTTCTCACTCACCCCTCCTCTCTCTGCCCCGCAGTGACCAGGCCGAGGCCCGCCGGTCCAAGACTAAGGAAGCCCGTCGGCGCCGTGAGGAGCGCCTGGCCGCCAGGAAGGAGGAGATCATCAAGACTCTGTCCAAGGAGGAGGAGACCAAGAAATAAACGCCTGTCCTCCCCTGCCTACCACAATAAAGTGTACAGAAAGAAAGTGCCCTGCGTGTCTGTGTCTCCTTGCACTACGCACACACACACCCACCCCGCTGATCTGCAACCTGAACCCTGGTCTGACACCAGCTCAAACTGCTGCAGTGGCCATTTAAAAATGTGTTTTTAAATGGGTGAGGTGGAGAAACATTTCCATAGTTAATAATTTGTGTTAAATTGTATATTAGTCATATGATGCCACCTTGGTGCAATTTCCTGGAAAATAAGTTGCAATTTTTAGAGTTCTAAATTTCACTTTTTTTTTTTTCAAAATAGTCTCCTCCTTGGAGTGCTCTTCTATTGGAAGTGTGGCACCCGTTCTCTGTACATAGCGGTGCTTGCAATATGACCCCTGCAGAAGCTGGCAGACTCCCTCTGGTAGTAGTAACAGGGACTGCATCTTTGACTTCACAGCTGTAGGAACTGAATGAAGTGGGTGTCCTCCAGCCACTGGTGGTTCTGTGTAGAAGATGGATTAGTTGTGGTGTTTTTTATATAAATGTGAGCACTTTTTAAACCACTCCATTGTTTTGACATTAAGAGATGTGACAAATAATGAATTTAAATGGGGTTAAAGAAAAAAAAAAAAAGGCTGGAGGAAAGTTTCATGTTTTAAAATTAGGAGTTGTATAGCTGGGTCTGGTTTCATAGTAAATATTTAATTTGAGGGACATGTTTTAGGGTCCTCATTTAAAAAAGCAACTATCACACTACATGGTAAACAAGATAACTACAGTCAGCACTCCGATATACAACACTCCCATACACATCAGTTACATTTTACCATCTTTGTATTACAATAAAAGTAATCCCCATTAAATATATATATTAAATATATATAATATGTAACAAATTCACGCACTTGCTCGTCATCCACGATTTCTAACTCACCAGTTTTCTGATACAAAGCCCATCTCTTCAATGTACAATTGACTTGTTTACTGTAGCAAAAAATTTTTTTTTTTCCTGTCATAGCAAATCAGTCTTTATTGTGCACTGCAGTTACACAGTGCTTCCTCCAAAAACAAAGTGAGTTAGGCAAGGCACTGTACTCTAAAAGTTAAATCATTAAACAGCTTTAGGTACTGCGATGCATTTTATTTTTTTTTATTTTTTTAATCGTTATCTTTTGTGTATGTTCATTTGCAAGTGAACTGTGACATTAGGGACTTATCGAGCGCTATATTCTGCAGTCGTGAAGACTGACTTCGGATTCTGTTTTAATCTTGGAAACTGGTGTTATCTGAATCTTTTGCAAAATTGCATTGCCTTTTATTATTTAACATTTCTCTGAATGGGTAACATTTTGATTTCATTTTGCTGTTGGGTCGTTAACGGGGAATTTTACATACTGCTACAATACGAACCGGATTTAAAAGAATGTTCTGTATTACAGTCCACGTGTCCACAGTTGTGTCTTTTGGCAAGTGATGTTGACAGAAACATTGTTCTGAATTAAAATACTATATTTATTTTTTAGCAGACGTCCTTATCCAGGGCGACTTACAATTGTTACAAGATATCACATTATTTTTACATACAATTACCCATTTATACAGTTGGGTTTTTACTGGAGCAATCTAGGTAAAGCACCTTGCTCAAGGGTACAGCAGCAGTTTCCCCCGCCTGGGATTGAACCCACGACCCTCTGGTCAAGAGTCCTAACCACTACTCCACACTGCTGCCCTGCTTTACTTCTGTTAAATATAGTACTGTACCAACAAAAGCTTACTTCTCTTGATTATGTTTTTGACGTATTTATTTATTTTTGTTCCCGAAAACAGACAAGCTTTTGTCCTTTACTGCTGTATTACCCCCCCCCCCCCCAGCTGCGCTAACAAATAACAATGAAATAATCAACTTCTCAGTGTACAGTTCCTCAAACGCAAGTCATGTTTTCTTGTGTGTGTAGGGCAGGGAGTTGTTTAGGGGGCAGGGTACAACGTGCTCTCCTACATAAACTTCAAATCATGAAATAATCAGATATGCGTCACACTCGTTTAACCGTCACTGAAGTCAACATTATCTAGGTTCGGATATGTGAATGCTGACTGCACCTCCATTTTACCCTAATCTTCACTCTAAAGCCCCTTTCATACTGGCGTCTCCACCCCGCTTCTTGCTACCCCAGTTGAGCAAGGCGAGATGCACGATGGGCGTTCGTCAGGGGTTACTGCTTTTGAAGAAGCAGGGACCACCTGGGTGACAAGCCGGTTACTGCGCTTATCCATGCCCTGGAAGCAGCTTGTTATGCTCTTTGTACTCGTGCCTCGCTATTTGACTAAAGCCGGTGTTACGCAGATCCCTTTAGATTTGACGCCTGCGTAGATCAAGATCGCTATCCGTGAGCGCTTGATGTTTCTGAACAGTATTTACATGTAATAAAATTAAAAAAGTGTTTTAAAAGAAATATACCGTTTTATAAGGTTTACTTTTTTAATGAAGGGTTTTGTGTATTGAGCCACGCAGGAGGCTGAGCGTACTGTAGATAAGCAGTGGTATTAAATGTGCTGTTTTATTTTGCTACAGGATTAGTTTGGTCTTGTTTTCAAAGTTTGTTGCAAACTGCAGCAGAAGTCAATGGTTGTGCTTGAGAACACAGCGGGACTCGGGCACAGGGATGTCACGCATCCGCGTCCAGCTTTAAAAAAAACTGCATCTGGAACCATGCGGGGGATACAGAAATCTGCGTAACACCGGCTCCACACCCGAGTGATCAGCTCCGCAACCAAATCCCGCTCCAAGTTGCACAAGTGTCCTGCGTTTAGAAGTGTGTGTTTTTTATTGTTTTATTTTTTCTGGTGATTACGCTGGCCCTGCTGGTGTTGTCGGTTCTTTCCTTCAACTGTCATTATCTTTAGTAAACGACACTGAATTACTGAAGAACTGTCTGTTCTAGTCGTCTCATCTGTAGTTATTTTAAATGCGATATTAAAAGCAGAAGCAGGCAGAAACGGGCAGCAGTGTGGAGTAGTGGTTAGGGCTCTGGACTCTTGACCGGAGGGTTGTGGGTTCAATCCCAGGTGGGGGACACTGCTGCTGTACCCTTGAGCAAGGTACTTTACCTAGATTGCTCTAGTAAAAACCCAACTGTATAAATGGGTAATTGTATGTAAATAAAAAAAATAATGTGATATCTGTATAATGTGGTATCTTGTAACAATTGTAAGTTGTCCTGGATAAGGGCGTCTGCTAAGAAATAAATAAATGCTGGTACAAAACCTTGGCTGAGGAAGCAGTTACTTTTTTAAATGTACCTTTACCACAGGAATGTAAACAGTCAGGAGATTGTAACAACCAATCATATTTCGCAACCATGCCGGTGATAAACGTCATTACAAGTCGCTCAGCAGATTGCTTGAAAGTAGAGCTTGTCTCTGCTTGCAACTGGTTGCAGAAATGTCCATATATAGGCAATTCAGTTGCTCTGAGTCGCAAAATAGTCTTGACAAAAACTGCAATCGAAGTGCAATTGGTGTTTTTCGTGTGTGTTTGCAGCCAGTTGGCACAACATATGATGTATTTATTCTTGTGTTTACTTCGAACTCGATTTCCCCAACCTACTGCAGCTTTGGTTTCTTGTAGGTCACAGTAATCCCCCCCCCCCCCCGCCCCACATGGGGTCTAGCTTGCCCAAATTCAATTTAGAAAACAATGACAAGGCTGTTTGCCTGCAACTCTATTGCAGCTGAAATTTGCTGTGGTTTCTGTGTACAGCCAAAAAAAAAAAAAAAAGAATGTGTTTTTTTTGTTTTTGGTAAGTGATACCAGATTGTTATTGTGTAGTGGTTTTGTTTCTTAAAGGAAACTGAATGCAATATGAGAGGTCTCACCCCGTGAGAGACAGTGTGGGGGAATCAGCTGTTTTCCACAAGACTTTGCCACTCCCACCCTGGTCACCTCCAGGAAGCTATTAAAAGCAGCGTGACTCCTGACTCACCCTGGGAAACTAACAGCAAGCAAGCACACCACAGCCTCTCTGGGCAAACATAAAACACAAATTGCAATACATGTATGAAATGACTCTTGTGTTTATTTAGCCTGCATACTGTATGTCTTCATCAGTGTTATTATAGAGGGGAAACCAGATGAATCTCAAAAGTCAGGCAGAAAAACAATTTCTTTCACGGCCCGAGAAAAAAAAAAACATTTAGTTTTGTATAATGTTTGTCTTTTATAAATTTTAAATAGGACCGGCCGTGGCATTCCTCCTCCTGTGGGAGGGCAAGAATATCTGTTTCCCAGGGCTTGCCTGGATTTCAAGCCTCAATCTTGGCAGCGTTACTGCTGCTGAGCTGGGAGAGGAGAGGCAGGATAGAGAGCTGAGCATGCAGCCCCCATTCCATTTAAGTCTCCCACAGTAAAAGCACAGCAGTGTCATACAGCACAGTGAAAGCATGGTAAAGCACAGAGAGGCATGATAAAGCATATATAAAAAAAGAGGTAAGCCAGGGTAAACTATTCATAGCATAAGGAAGGGGGCAGATTTACAAGTGACCTTACAAATGGATCCCATTTAATATCACCCTCACAACATCATACCATCTCCCAGATCACTACAGCGTTCTGGACAGCAGGCACAGAGACATCCGCACTCATATTATTAGATACCGGTAGAATTAGAATATGAAGTTCGGGGAGTTTAAAAAAAAAAAAAAAAAGAAAGAAAAAAGAATGTTGGAGGAGGAGTTTTTATGGATGTGATGATTGGTTCATAGCTTTTGGCCCTTGACTGGGCCTGTTCTGATTGGATACCAGCAGCCCCAATGCCCACTTACCTCCCACCACCCCTCACCCCACCTAAATGAAAGTAGACAGCTGGTAATTTAGTACCAGAGACTCAAGTTATTGGTAACACAACCCCTTGGCTCTGTTGTGGGGCAGAGGGACAGAGAAGCAGCTGCTCAGATTTGGGAGTCTAGTGAGAGAAATGCTGGAGAATCTCTCAGCTCTTAGAAGAAAATAAAATAATAAATAAAACCGAAGTGGTCAGGTGAGCAGCGGGAGTGTCAGAAAAGGGAGAGAAGGAAAGAAAGGAGCGAAAGAAGTGGAGAGAAAAAGTCAGAAAGGAGTGGAGAGAAGTGAACAGAAGTGGAGGATTGCAGGGAGGGAAAAGAGCAGAGCAAGGGATTGTGAAGGAGAGGAGAGGAGAGGAGGGGAGAGGATGCTGCGGCACAGGGCTCTGTTGAAGCTGCTGCTCTGCGCTGGACTCTGCTTCTTCATCGCAGGGACGGTGCTGGCGAGCTTCTACATCACCTTCAACTACAGGTGAGCAGAACCGACCTGACGAAGATGTAGGAGCAGCGAACCACTGAGAAGCACTGCACAGTGTGGGAGAGCAGGGGAAAGCACTGCAGTGTGGGAGAGCAGGGGAAAGCACTGCAGTGTGGGAGAGCAGGGGAAAGCACTGCAGTGTGGGAGAGCAGGGGAAAGCACTGCAGTGTGGGAGAGCAGGGGAAAGCACTGCAGTGTGGGAGAGCAGGGGAAAGCACTGCACAGTGTGGGAGAGCAGGGGAAAGCACTGCAGTGTGGGAGAGCAGGGGAAAGCACTGCAGTGTGGGAGAGCAGGGGAAAGCACTGCAGTGTGGGAGAGCAGGGAAAGCACTGCAGTGTGGGAGAGCAGGGGAAAGCACTGCAGTGTGGGAGAGCAGGGGAAAGCACTGCAGTGTGGGAGAGCAGGGGAAAGCACTGCAGTGTGGGAGAGCAGGGGAAAGCACTGCAGTGTGGGAGAGCAGGGGAAAGCACTGCAGTGTGGGAGAGCAGGGGAAAGCACTGCACAGTGTGGGAGAGCAGGGGAAAGCACTGCACAGTGTGGGAGAGCAGGGGAAAGCACTGCACAGTGTGGGAGAGCAGGGGAAAGCACTGCACAGTGTGGGAGAGCAGGGGAAAGCACTGCACAGTGTGGGAGAGCAGGGGAAAGCACTGCACAGTGTGGGAGAGCAGGGGAAAGCACTGCAGTGTGGAGAGCAGGGAAAGCACTGCAGTGTGGAGAGCAGGGAAAGCACTGCAGTGTGGGAGAGCAGGGAAAGCACTGCACAGTGTGGGAGAGCAGGGGAAAGCACTGCACAGTGTGGGAGAGCAGGGGAAAGCACTGCACAGTGTGGGAGAGCAGGGGAAAGCACTGCACAGTGTGGGAGAGCAGGGGAAAGCACTGCACAGTGTGGGAGAGCAGGGGAAAGCACTGCACAGTGTGGGAGAGCAGGGGAAAGCACTGCACAGTGTGGGAGAGCAGGGGAAAGCACTGCACAGTGTGGGAGAGCAGGGGAAAGCACTGCACAGTGTGGGAGAGCAGGGGAAAGCACTGCACAGTGTGGGAGAGCAGGGGAAAGCACTGCACAGTGTGGGAGAGCAGGGGAAAGCACTGCAGTGTGGGAGAGCAGGGGAAAGCACTGCACAGTGTGGGAGAGCAGGGGAAAGCACTGCACAGTGTGGGAGAGCAGGGGAAAGCACTGCACAGTGTGGGAGAGCAGGGGAAAGCACTGCACAGTGTGGGAGAGCAGGGGAAAGCACTGCACAGTGTGGGAGAGCAGGGGAAAGCACTGCACAGTGTGGGAGAGCAGGGAAAGCACTGCACAGTGTGGGAGAGCAGGGGAAAGCACTGCACAGTGTGGGAGAGCAGGGGAAAGCACTGCACAGTGTGGGAGAGCAGGGGAAAGCACTGCAGTGTGGGAGAGCAGGGGAAAGCACTGCACAGTGTGGGAGAGCAGGGGAAAGCACTGCACAGTGTGGGAGAGCAGGGGAAAGCACTGCACAGTGTGGGAGAGCAGGGGAAAGCACTGCACAGTGTGGGAGAGCAGGGGAAAGCACTGCACAGTGTGGGAGAGCAGGGGAAAGCACTGCACAGTGTGGGAGAGCAGGGGAAAGCACTGCACAGTGTGGGAGAGCAGGGGAAAGCACTGCACAGTGTGGGAGAGCAGGGGAAAGCACTGCACAGTGTGGGAGAGCAGGGGAAAGCACTGCACAGTGTGGGAGAGCAGGGGAAAGCACTGCACAGTGTGGGAGAGCAGGGGAAAGCACTGCACAGTGTGGGAGAGCAGGGGAAAGCACTGCACAGTGTGGGAGAGCAGGGGAAAACACTGCACAGTGTGGGAGAGCAGGGGAAAGCACTGCACAGTGTGGGAGAGCAGGGGAAAGCACTGCAGTGTGGGAGAGCAGGGGAAAGCACTGCACAGTGTGGGAGAGCAGGGGAAAGCACTGCACAGTGTGGGAGAGCAGGGGAAAGCACTGCAGTGTGGGAGAGCAGGGGAAAGCACTGCACAGTGTGGGAGAGCAGGGGAAAGCACTGCACAGTGTGGGAGAGCAGGGGAAAGCACTGCACAGTGTGGGAGAGCAGGGGAAAGCACTGCACAGTGTGGGAGAGCAGGGGAAAGCACTGCACAGTGTGGGAGAGCAGGGGAAAGCACTGCACAGTGTGGGAGAGCAGGGGAAAGCACTGCACAGTGTG
The DNA here is from genome assembly GCA_030684275.1 of Acipenser oxyrinchus oxyrinchus. NCBI lineage: Eukaryota > Metazoa > Chordata > Actinopteri > Acipenseriformes > Acipenseridae > Acipenser > Acipenser oxyrinchus. The sequence continues at coordinate 22,331,248 of CM060269.1, read as the reverse complement.
GGAGAGCAGGGGAAAGCACTGCACAGTGTGGGAGAGCAGGGGAAAGCACTGCACAGTGTGGGAGAGCAGGGGAAATAACTGCACAGTGTAGTAAAGCATGGAAAATAACTGCACAGCGTAGTAAAGTCATGTCACTGGTGAAGTTTTACCTTAAAACTGAAATGTGGTGTACCGTAAGTGTTTAAGTGTAGTAAAGCAAGGTATAAACAAAGCACAGCTCCATGTAGTTTTGTGCTGTTGGTTTGTGTCTGATATCTCCTGTCTGTTTCTGCTGCCTGCTGTATGTCTGAGCCCAAGGCTACAAGGCAGACTCTGAAAGGATCTGCTTTAGGAGGTGCCAGTTATGTTTAAACAGATATAATCAAACATCATACAATTGGTATAAATTAAAACTTTCAATGCAAGAGTGTTTACTTTAGCCAACAACTTTCATCAACTTTTGTCAGTTTTTCATTAAGTATATGGAAAACTACAAAGTGGAATGTAATTCAATATGTTAACGTAACATTAACAGTATTCAGCAGGTTTCATTCAACTTTAATCATTCATCAAAATTATTTAATTCTATAGGGTGATGCAAAACCTTTGGCCACAGCTGTATATGGGAGTCAATGCAAAGTCCTCATAAACACTATTAACAAACGTGTGTGTGCGTGTGTGTCTCAGAACTGCTTTTGTGGACATCCTATTCAATACATGAAGACAGTCTGTTAATAAAGCTTGGGTCCATGTTTTCACAGCTACAGGAAGAAGGGGCTTAAGAGTTCCTCCAGCGCCACACAGAGGGGCACAACGACAGTGCTGTGTCAGAGCTGCAGGTAGGAGGAGGACACCACAATCACTAACACAGAGCAAGCAAACCCTTAAAGCAGTGTACCATCGTACAAGCACAGCAACCTGTAATACAGCACAGCAACCTGTAATACAGCACAGTGACAGCACAGCAACCTGTAATACAGCACAGTGACAGCACAGCAACCTGTAATACAACACAGTGATAGCACAGCAACCTGTAATACAGCACAGTGACAGCACAGCAACCTGTAATACAGCACAGTGACAGCACAGCAACCTGTAATACAACACAGTGATAGCACAGCAACCTGTAATACAGCAGTGACAGCACAGCAACCTGTAATACAGCACAGTGACAGCACAGTAACATGTAATACAGCACAGTGAAGGCACAGCAACCTGTAATACAGCACAGTGACAGCACAGCAACCTGTAATACAGCACAGTGAAGACACAGCAACCTGTAATACAGCACAGTGACAGCATAGCAACCTGTCATACAGCACAGTGAAGGCACAGCAACCTGTAATACAACACAGTGACAGCATAGCAACCTGTCATACAGTACAGTGAAGGCACAGCAACCTGTAATACAGCACAGTGAAGACACAGTAACCTGTAATACAGCACAGTGACAGCACATCAACTGTTATAATTGGACATTGCAAATTGGGGGGAAATAAACAAAAATAATAATTTGTCACTCTAAATTAAAAAAAAAGGATACTGAGGGAATAATAAAGCATCAGTATATCTCGTACGTCGCAGAATAGCGGAGGCTTCTAGCAGCGCTTTTCTTTTTTATTTCCCCTTTTGATTCTGGACTGTAAATAAATGTGTATCAAGAACTCAGGGTGATATCATTGCTGGCAGCAGCCCTGAGTATATCCCTGGTGACACCCTGTCGCGGTATCAGTAAATCCTGTGCGTCTGCACGGTGGTTCAAAGACACTTTCTGACCCCTGTGTGTTCAGTGTATCACCCACACCCTCTCACAAACTTCACTGTGGTATTAGCACAGTGAAGTCAAGGTGAAGCACAGGCCCATCTGGTATATCACAGATAGGTCTGGGGATGCACTGCACTGTGGTTAAGCATGGATCGACATGGGACAGCACAAGCACAGCAGACTGTTATAGAGTGCTGTGCAAGTGGACAATGGTAAACTCTTGATATTTGTTTTAAGACTTGGTGCTTGGTGCTTTTGTGTCGCACTGTTTTGCTGCTAGAGAGGAGGACGCTGTCAGGAAGAGAGTTCTGCAGTTAGAGGCGCAAGGATGGGAGAGATGGGAGGAGTCTTATCAGAAGCTCAGGTGAGAGACAGAGAGCTTTATCAGCAAGTCAAGCAGCTGTTGGTTCCCCTGATGGCTGACGTTCACCACAGTAAATTTGCACTGTAATTTTGCAGTTTTCCCCCTTGCTTTTCCCATGGTTATACTATGTGTTTGCCATAGTTTACCCTGGTCTGCCATGTTTGTTAATATGCTGGATCCAGACTGTGTCTTTTCAGATGTGCTGTGTTTCAGGTCGGCGCTGTCGAGGGATTGCCACGGAGTCTCCGATGCTGTCATCACCCAGAAAAACACGCCTCTGGGGTCAAAGGTGTTTTATGACGGGGAGAAGCGCAGACACATCAAGATCAACCAGAAGATATTCAGCACCTTCCCCCTAGTGAGAACAGAGAGTGACAGCGAGGGGGGGCAGGGGCACTGACCACAGCAACCTGACATCAAAGAACACTTAAGAAATACAGACTCCTTCATAAATTACTTTCGTTCACATATAAAAAAAATACATCCCTTTTTTAGTCCTGTTTGAAATTTCCAAAGATTTAGTTTCTGTGAAAAGTACAGAGGATGCACGATGCTAACTTTCCACTGCTCTCCCCTTGTTATTCCTGCTTTATTAGGGATAATCGCATTCAGGATGGCTTTGCTAACTGCTCCAGGTCTTATATAGGGGCAGGGCAAGGTGGGGAGGGAGCATCCTTCTATTTAGGCTAGAAAGGACACGACCCTTAAAAAGCATTTACCACAGTAAATGTGCAGTAATTTTACAGTCCTGTCCCCCCCCTCATGCTTTCCCATTTTTATACGATGCATTTACTATAGTTTTCCAATTTTTAGTGTGCTTTACAATGCTTCCCTATGCTTTACCAGACCTCTCTGTGCTTTACAATGCTTCCCTATGCTTTACCATACCTCTCTGTGCTTTACAATGCTTCCCTATGCTTTACCAGACCTCTCTGTGCTTTACAATGCTTCTCTATGCTTTACCAGACCTCTCTGTGATTTACAATGCTTCTCTATGCTTTACCATACCTCTCTGTGCTTTACAATGCTTCCCTATGCTTTACCATACCTCTCTGTGCTTTACAATGCTTCCCTATGCTTTACCAGACCTCTCTGTGCTTTACAATGCTTCCCTATGCTTTACCAGACCTCTCTGTGCTTTACAATGCTTCCCTATGCTTTACCAGACCTCTCTGTGCTTTACAATGCTTCCCTATGCTTTACCAGACCTCTCTGTGCTTTACAATGCTTCCCTATGCTTTACCAGACCTCTCTGTGCTTTACAATGCTTCCCTATGCTTTACCAGACCTCTCTGTGCTTTTACAATGCTTCCCTATGCTTTACCAGACCTCTCTGTGCTTTACAATGCTTCCCTATGCTTTACCAGACCTCTCTGTGCTTTTACAATGCTTCCCTATGCTTTACCAGACCTCTCTGTGCTTTACAATGCTTCCCTATGCTTTACCAGACCTCTCTGTGCTTTACAATGCTTCCCTATGCTTTACCAGACCTCTCTGTGCTTTACAATGCTTCCCTATGCTTTACCAGACCTCTCTGTGCTTTACAATGCTTCCCTATGCTTTACCAGACCTCTCTGTGCTTTACAATGCTTCCCTATGCTTTACCAGACCTCTCTGTGCTTTACAATGCTTCCCTATGCTTTACCAGACCTCTCTGTGCTTTACAATGCTTCCCTATGCTTTACCAGACCTCTCTGTGCTTTACAATGCTTCCCTATGCTTTACCAGACCTCTCTGTGCTTTACAATGCTTCCCTATGCTTTACCAGACCTCTCTGTGCTTTACAATGCTTCCCTATGCTTTACCAGACCTCTCTGTGCTTTACAATGCTTCCCTATGCTTTACCAGACCTCTCTGTGCTTTACAATGCTTCCCTATGCTTTACCAGACCTCTCTGTGCTTTTACAATGCTTCCCTATGCTTTTACCAGACCTCTCTGTGCTTTACAATGCTTCCCTATGCTTTACCAGACCTCTCTGTGCTTTACAATGCTTCCCTATGCTTTACCAGACCTCTCTGTGCTTTACAATGCTTCCCTATGCTTTACCAGACCTCTCTGTGCTTTACAATGCTTCCCTATGCTTTACCAGACCTCTCTGTGCTTTACAATGCTTCCCTATGCTTTACCAGACCTCTCTGTGCTTTACAATGCTTCCCTATGCTTTTACCAGACCTCTCTGTGCTTTACAATGCTTCCCTATGCTTTACCAGACCTCTCTGTGCTTTACAATGCTTCCCTATGCTTTACCAGACCTCTCTGTGCTTTACAATGCTTCCCTATGCTTTACCAGACCTCTCTGTGCTTTACAATGCTTCCCTATGCTTTACCAGACCTCTCTGTGCTTTTACAATGCTTCCCTATGCTTTACCAGACCTCTCTGTGCTTTACAATGCTTCCCTATGCTTTACCAGACCTCTCTGTGCTTTACAATGCTTCCCTATGCTTTTACCAGACCTCTCTGTGCTTTTACAATGCTTCCCTATGCTTTACCAGACCTCTCTGTGCTTTTACAATGCTTCCCTATGCTTTACCAGACCTCTCTGTGCTTTACAATGCTTCCCTATGCTTTACCAGACCTCTCTGTGCTTTACAATGCTTCCCTATGCTTTACCAGACCTCTCTGTGCTTTACAATGCTTCCCTATGCTTTACCAGACCTCTCTGTGCTTTACAATGCTTCCCTATGCTTTACCAGACCTCTCTGTGCTTTACAATGCTTCCCTATGCTTTACCAGACCTCTCTGTGCTTTACAATGCTTCCCTATGCTTTACCAGACCTCTCTGTGCTTTACAATGCTTCCCTATGCTTTACCAGACCTCTCTGTGCTTTACAATGCTTCCCTATGCTTTACCAGACCTCTCTGTGCTTTACAATGCTTCCCTATGCTTTACCAGACCTCTCTGTGCTTTACAATGCTTCCCTATGCTTTACCAGACCTCTCTGTGCTTTACAATGCTTCCCTATGCTTTACCAGACCTCTCTGTGCTTTACAATGCTTCCCTATGCTTTACCAGACCTCTCTGTGCTTTACAATGCTTCCCTATGCTTTACCAGACCTCTCTGTGCTTTACAATGCTTCCCTATGCTTTTACCAGACCTCTCTGTGCTTTACAATGCTTCCCTATGCTTTACCAGACCTCTCTGTGCTTTACAATGCTTCCCTATGCTTTACCAGACCTCTCTGTGCTTTACAATGCTTCCCTATGCTTTACCAGACCTCTCTGTGCTTTTACAATGCTTCCCTATGCTTTACCAGACCTCTCTGTGCTTTTACAATGCTTCCCTATGCTTTACCAGACCTCTCTGTGCTTTTACAATGCTTCCCTATGCTTTACCAGACCTCTCTGTGCTTTACAATGCTTCCCTATGCTTTACCAGACCTCTCTGTGCTTTTACAATGCTTCCCTATGCTTTACCAGACCTCTCTGTGCTTTACAATGCTTCCCTATGCTTTACCAGACCTCTCTGTGCTTTTACAATGCTTCCCTATGCTTTACCAGACCTCTCTGTGCTTTACAATGCTTCCCTATGCTTTTACCAGACCTCTCTGTGCTTTACAATGCTTCCCTATGCTTTACCAGACCTCTCTGTGCTTTACAATGCTTCCCTATGCTTTACCAGACCTCTCTGTGCTTTACAATGCTTCCCTATGCTTTTACCAGACCTCTCTGTGCTTTTACAATGCTTCCCTATGCTTTACCAGACCTCTCTGTGCTTTACAATGCTTCCCTATGCTTTTACCAGACCTCTCTGTGCTTTACAATGCTTCCCTATGCTTTACCAGACCTCTCTGTGCTTTACAATGCTTCCCTATGCTTTACCAGACCTCTCTGTGCTTTACAATGCTTCCCTATGCTTTACCAGACCTCTCTGTGCTTTACAATGCTTCCCTATGCTTTACCAGACCTCTCTGTGCTTTACAATGCTTCCCTATGCTTTACCAGACCTCTCTGTGCTTTACAATGCTTCCCTATGCTTTACCAGACCTCTCTGTGCTTTACAATGCTTCCCTATGCTTTACCAGACCTCTCTGTGCTTTACAATGCTTCCCTATGCTTTACCAGACCTCTCTGTGCTTTACAATGCTTCCCTATGCTTTACCAGACCTCTCTGTGCTTTACAATGCTTCCCTATGCTTTACCAGACCTCTCTGTGCTTTACAATGCTTCCCTATGCTTTACCAGACCTCTCTGTGCTTTACAATGCTTCCCTATGCTTTTACCAGACCTCTCTGTGCTTTACAATGCTTCCCTATGCTTTACCAGACCTCTCTGTGCTTTTACAATGCTTCCCTATGCTTTACCAGACCTCTCTGTGCTTTACAATGCTTCCCTATGCTTTACCAGACCTCTCTGTGCTTTACAATGCTTCCCTATGCTTTACCAGACCTCTCTGTGCTTTACAATGCTTCCCTATGCTTTACCAGACCTCTCTGTGCTTTACAATGCTTCCCTATGCTTTACCAGACCTCTCTGTGCTTTTACAATGCTTCCCTATGCTTTACCAGACCTCTCTGTGCTTTTACAATGCTTCCCTATGCTTTACCAGACCTCTCTGTGCTTTTACAATGCTTCCCTATGCTTTACCAGACCTCTCTGTGCTTTACAATGCTTCCCTATGCTTTACCAGACCTCTCTGTGCTTTTACAATGCTTCCTATGCTTTACCAGACCTCTCTGTGCTTTACAATGCTTCCCTATGCTTTACCAGACCTCTCTGTGCTTTACAATGCTTCCCTATGCTTTACCAGACCTCTCTGTGCTTTACAATGCTTCCTATGCTTTACCAGACCTCTCTGTGCTTTACAATGCTTCCCTATGCTTTACCAGACCTCTCTGTGCTTTACAATGCTTCCCTATGCTTTACCAGACCTCTCTGTGCTTTACAATGCTTCCCTATGCTTTACCAGACCTCTCTGTGCTTTACAATGCTTGCCTATGCTTTACCAGACCTCTCTGTGCTTTACAATGCTTCCCTATGCTTTACCACACCTCTCTGTGCTTTACAATGCTTCCCTATGCTTTACCAGACCTCTCTGTGCTTTACAATGCTTGCCTATGCTTTACCAGACCTCTCTGTGCTTTACAATGCTTCCCTATGCTTTACCAGACCTCTCTGTGCTTTACAATGCTTCCCTATGCTTTACCAGACCTCTCTGTGCTTTACAATGCTTGCCTATGCTTTACCATACCTCTGTGCTTTACAATGCTTGCCTATGCTTTACCATACCTCTGTGCTTTACAATGCTTGCCTATGCTTTACCATACCTCTCTGTGCTTTACAATGCTTCCCTATGCTTTACCAGACCTCTCTGTACTTTACAATGCTTGCCTATACTTTACCATACCTCTCTGTGCTTTACAATGCTTCCCTATGCTTTACCACACCTCTCTGTGCTTTACAATGCTTCCCTATGCTTTACCAGACCTCTCTGTGCTTTACAATGCTTCCCTGTGCGTTACCAGACCTCTCTGTGCTTTACAATGCTTCCCTATGCTTTACCATACCTCTCTGTGCTTTACAATGCTTCCCTATGCTTTACCAGACCTCTCTATGCTTTACAATGCTTCCATATGCTTTACCACACCTCTCTGTGCTTTACAATGCTTCCCTATGCTTTACCATACCTCTCTGTGCTTTACAATGCTTCCCTATGCTTTACCAGACCTCTCTGTGCTTTACAATGCTTCCCTATGCTTTACCAGACCTCTCTGTGCTTTACAATGCTTCCCTGTGCGTTACCAGACCTCTCTGTGCTTTACAATGCTTCCCTATGCTTTACCAGACCTCTCTATGCTTTACAATGCTTACCCGTGCATTATCATGCTTTCACTGTGTTTTATTACCCTGTGCTGTGCTTTACTGCGGGTGATTTCTAAAAGGGTAACACTCATGGTGCTGCGGTGAGTTGCGCTGTTGTCTCGTTGGGTACACTGTGTTCAGTATTCCGAACCCTTTCCCTTCCCCCCAGGAGCCCCCCTTCGGGAACGTCACCTTCGCTTCCTGCGCAGTCGTCGGGAACGGTGGGATCCTATTGGACAGTGACTGCGGAGAAGAGATCGACCGGGCCGACTTCGTAATCAGGTCTGAGAGAGGAACAGAGAGAGAAACTCTTAATATAGTAAAACTTCCACATGTAATAGCTGTGCTGGCTGTGTGTCTGTCTCGCATCGTTCCTTCCCCCACTCTCTCTATCCGTCTCCCCATCACTTCTCCCTCCCTGCCTTTCTCTGGCGTGTGGAGTAGTGGTTAGGGCTCTGGACTCTTGACCGGAGGGTCGTGGGTTCAATCCCAGGTGGGGAACACTGCTGCTGTACCCTTGAGCAAGGTACTTTACCTAGATTGCTCCAGTAAAAACCCAACTGCATAAATGGGTAATTGTATGTAAAAATAATGTAATATCTTGTAAGTCGCCCTGGTTAAGGGCGTCTGCTAAGAAATAAATAATAATAATAATAATATTATATCTCTCTGCCATTCCCCTCTCTCTCCTCTCCCCTATCTTTATCTCCCTCCTTCCCCACTCATCACTCTCTCTCTCTCTCTCTCTCTCTCTCTCTCTCTCTGGATCACCTTCACACTCACCCCCTCACACCCTTCCCTGCTACCTCTCTCAGGTGTAATCTGCCCCCGGTGGAGGGGAGGTATCACAGCGACGTGGGAAACAAGACGGACCTGGTCACCGCCAATCCCAGCATCCTCCTGGAGAAGTGAGTCTCTACCACCAGGTTGTCTTATATAATAGATGCCAACTGTAGCAATTTGGTACAATAATCAATCAATCGTGATCCTGCCTCTCCTTTTCTGTGCCCTCTCTCTCCTCCCTCCCCTCCCCTCCCCTCTCTTCTTGCAGACTCTAAGGTAAAACTAAACAAAGTCAAGTAGACAAGTATTTCAGTTAGTGCCTTCTGCAGTGTCTAGCCGAATCCATGGTCTTCTTCACTTTGTCTCCAAAGCTATACAACACTCAACAATTCCTAAAAGAAACTTAACTAACGCAACTACAAAAACCTTTCCACTGGAAGACTTTTGTCAATGTCTTCAATGACGCTTCTGGTAGAAACGTTTGTCACTGAATTGATTTTGTTTTCTTTCAGTAGTATTTCTTTACTCCTAGAGTTGTATCTCTCTAAAGCGTGCCCTCTTGACTCTGCTGTCTCTGATCCCGCCTCTTCTCCCTGCAGGTTCGCTGCTCTGTCTGAGTGGAGGAGGCCCTTTGCGGACTGCGTTTCCCGCTACGGCGCGGGCACAATGCTGGCACTGCCCGCCTCTCATCGTGCGCTAACACGCCACTGTCCCTGCGGGCCCTCTACACGCTGCAGGACTTCAGGAGCCCGGTGCGGCCCATCTTCCTGAACCCACGGTACCTGGGCAGCCTGGCTAGGTTCTGGAGGGCTCGCGGGCTCCGGTCTTCCCGCCTCAGCACCGGGCTCATGATGGCCAGCCTGGCGCTGGAGCTGTGCAGCTCAGTCCGGCTCTACGGGTTCTGGCCCTTTGACCGCGGCCCCGACGGCTCCCCACTGCTGCATCACTACTACGATGACCGCCGCTCCCCGAGCAGCATCCACTCCATGCCAGCAGAGTTCAACCAGCTGCTGGGGCTGCACAGGCAGGGAGTGCTGAGGATACAGCTGAGGAGGTGCCAGGCAAAGCAGGGAGAGGGGAGAGGAGAGGGGAGGGGGGCCAGCCTGAGACAACCTCGCTAACTTCCGCTGGTTGATCCCTGCAGCCAGCATCATCGCCGTTGTGTGTGCTGATCACTGGAGCCAGCATTACACTTCAGCCATCAATAACATGCCCAACAGAAATCCACATTACCTGGTGGAGGGAAAGCGCTGAAGGCTCATATATTACAGTGAAGCTCCGTCTTGGTTGATCCCCACCACTGCTATCTCATTTTATCTTGATGAAAGCAGAGTCCAGTATTAGCATGAAGTAAATAACAGCTACTCTCATGTAATAAAAATCGACCAACCTGCCACTATGAGACAGCGCCTGAGACTCTGTGTCTGTCATTCCCGTGCCTGTCTGTCTGTTCCCCAGTCTCAGTAGTACAGACGCAGCACACAAGAGTGTGTGTTATAGTTGAGGGCTGACAGGTGTGAGTGTCTCTAGGCTAACAACTTAACTGCGCTCTGCTGTCTCAGACATTGAAGGAAAATAAGGAAATAACAACAAGGCTAGTGTGTAGGAAGCCATGGTAGCCAAGTTAGAAAACGCTGTGGCTAGTGCCTCCACAGTGCTATTATTGAGGGGAAACTAGAAGAAACTGAGTCAACCAGACAAGGGTTTCGGCAAGTGCCTTCAACAGTGTTATTGAAACTAGAAAAAACTGAGTCAAGCATTTGGGCTAGTGCCTTCATCAGGGTTATTGAGGTGAAGCTAAAAGGAAAATCCTAGTCAAGTTACTGTTGTAAAATTCTATTTTTTATTTTTTTCAATGTAGTTTTTTGTGCCTTACATTAACAAGAGCAATGTGTTAAAAGAAATAAAAACTTGCTGTATGTTTTTACAGCTGGCATGTTATTGTAATAAAATATTATTTTTAAAATATTTTTTTTCTGTTGCAATAAATTATGAATAAGCTTACTCTGTGGTTCTGCACAATTACCTTATAAAAATATATACATCCTTCACATTCCCCATAGCATTCAGCTTTGTCTTAAAGTGGGCTCTGTTGGTGGTCCAGTTCGTTTGTATTCCCCCTGTCATGCCAAATTTCACCCCCCCCATAAAAGTATATCAACAAACTATATTAATACATGTCAAAACAGCAAAACAACCAGCACTACTAGTGTGTCTGTATGAGACAAAATGAGTTCAAATTAGGTTGTAAATATACACGCGCATATCTATGGTTTAATTATGAATATGAATATATATATATATATATATATATATATTTACCAGTGGTGTGCAGTGGGTTTGCCAGTAGGTCATGCAACGAGACTATATGAATGTAACATTAGATAGAGGTCGGCACTGGCACCTGAAAACTATTAATTTAAGAAAATATGCCATTGATTATTTATTTATTTATCAGTAATTTACTCGTATACCACAAGCCAGTACTTTGGGTCCAGTGAAAAGTTTAGCCTGCCTGCCTTGGTTGATGTGCAATGCATTATGGGGTGCTCTAAAGATGTTCCTTTCAGGTCAACTGAGGAAGTCAGCACCTCCGGTCACTTTTTAAATAACAAAAACGCTTATTCACTGCCAAACATGAACTACTTTAGATGTGTAATGACTGCAGCATAGGATACTGACCTTAAGGTTAGGGTTTCGGTGCAGGGAGAGGATTATTCATTGTTTTATTAACAATAATATGATAGCCAATCAGAGTGCAGTGTCCTGACAGGAGAATTTCGTGTTACCTTGGTAAGGACAGCACAAAATCAAATCAGTATGCGCGAACGACAGTGCGTGGTCGCAGACTGTCGTGCTACTTGAATACTGCATGACTTGAGCTCCACTACACGCGTGTGGCTATGACGTCACTCAGAAAGCCTGGTACTGTTTAAAGTGCCAGACTAGTCATGCAGAGCTAACGCAGCATGACTCGAACAAAGCACAAAGAATGGAGCGGTCTGCGGATTGAACATGCATAAAAATATATATATATATATATATATATATATATATATATATATATATATATATATGACAGAAAGACACATTTTATATATATATATATATATATATATATATATATATATATATATATATATATATACAGTACTGTGCAAAAGTTTTAGGCAGGTGTGAAAAAATGCTGTAAAGCTTTCAAAAATAGACATGTTAATAGTTTATATTTATCAATTAACAAAATGCAAAGTGAGTGAACAGAAGAAAAATCTACATCAAATCAATATTTGGTGTGACCACCCTTTGCCTTCAAAACAGCATTAATTCTTCTAGGTACACTTGCACACAGTTTTTGAAGGAACTCGGCAGGTAGGTTGGCCCAAACATCTTGGAGAACTAACCACAGTTCTTCTGTGGATTTAGGCAGCCTCAGTTGCTTCTCTCTCTTCATGTAATCCCAGACAGACTCGATGATGTTGAGACCAGGGCTCTGTGGGGCCATACCATCACTTCCAGGACTCCTTGTTCTTCTTTACGCTGAAGATAGTTCTTAATGACTTTCGCTGTATGTTTGGGGTCGTTGTCATGCTGCAGAATAAATTTGGGGCCAATCAGATGCCTCCCTGATGGTATTGCATGATGGATAAGTATCTGCCTGTACTTCTCAGCATTGAGGAGACCATTAATTCTGACCAAATCCCCAACTCCAGTTGCAGAAATGCAGCCCCAAATTTGCAAGGAACCTCCACCATGCTTCACTGTTGCCTGCAGACACTCATTTGTGTACCGCTCTCCAGCCCTTCGGCGAACAAACTGCCTTCTGCTACAGCCAAATATTTCAAATTTTGACTCATCAGTCCAGAGCACCTGCTGCCATTTTTCTGCACCCCAGTTCCTGTGTTTTCGTGCATAGTTGAGTCACTTGGCCTTGTTTCCACGTCGGAGGTATGGCTTTTTGGCCGCAAGTCTTCCATGAAGGCCACTTCTGACCAGACTTCTCCGGACAGTAGAAGGGTGTACCAGGGTCCCACTGTTTTCTGCCAATTCTGAGCTGATGGCACTGCTGGACATCTTCCGATTGCGAAGGGAAGTAAGCATGATGTGTCTTTCATCTGCTGCAGTAAGTTTCCTTGGCCGACCACTGCGTCTACGGTCCTCAACGTTGCCCGTTTCTTTGTGCTTCTTCAAAAGAGCTTGGACAGCACATCTGGAAACCCCTGTCTGCCTTGAAATTTTTGCCTGGGAGAGACCTTGCTGATGCAGTATAACTACCTTGTGTCTTGTTGCTGTGCTCAGTCTTGCCATGGTGTATGACTTTTGACAGTAAACTGTCTTCAGCAACCTCACCTTGTTAGCTGAGTTTGGCTGTTCCTCACCCAGTTTTATTCCTCCTACACAGCTGTTTCTGTTTCAGTTAATGATTGTGTTTCAACCTACATATTGAATTGATGATCATTAGCACCTGTTTGGTATAATTGTTTAATCATACACCTGACTATTTGCCTACAAAATCCCTGACTTTGTGCAAGTGTACCTAGAAGAATTGATACTGTTTTGAAGGCAAAGGGTGGTCACACCAAATATGGATTTGATTTAGATTTTTCTTCTGTTCACTCACTTTGCATTTAGTTAATTGATAAATATAATCTATTAACATGTCTATTTTTGAAAGCATTCTTACTTTACAGCATTTTTTCACACGTGCCTAAAAGTTTTGCACAGTACTGTATATATACAGTTGTAGTCAAAAATGTACATACCCCAATGGAAATGTATCATTTCTAGAAATTTCTCAAAAACAGATAATTGTAGGAAAAATCTTTTGTAGCAAAAGTTTTGCTTTTGTGGATGAGGAAAAAAAGTTACAAGAAATAGATTTTTTTTTGCAAAACTCCAAAAATGGTAATTCAAAAGTATTTATACCCTGACAAGGAAAATGAAATTAACAGCTAGTTGAGGCACCTTTAGCAATAATAACCTGTTTTAAATGATTAGGATATTTATCAATGAGCTTTTGGCATGATTCTTTAGTGACTTTTGACCATTCTTCAACTCAAAATTTTTCCAGTTCATTCAAATTCCGAGGTCTTCTCTTGTGCACAGCCTTCTTAAACTCATACCAGAGATTCTCAATTGGATTTTAGATCTGGACTTTGACTAGGCCATTCCAGAACCTTGATTGTATTCTTCTTTAACCATTCTGAAGTAGATATTGATGTGTGCTTTGGATTGTTGTCGTGTTGGAACGTCCTCTTGCGCTTTAAACCAAGTTTTGTAGGGTTTCATTGGCCAATATCTTTTGGTATGCTATGGAATCCATTTTGCCATGTATTGGAACTAAATTTCCTGTGCCATTAGAGGAAAAACAGCCCTATAGAAGGATATTACCGCCACCATGCTTGACAGTAGATATGGTGTTCTTTTCTTTGTACACCTCACCAGACTTAATCCAAACGTAACGACTATCAGCGTGACCAAATAGCTCGATTTTTGTTTCATCACTCCACAAAACCTTTGACCAGAACTCATATCCATCATTCAAATTACGTTTTGCAAACTTTAAGCAATTGTCCTTGTGACGTTTTCCTAAGAGTGGCTTTTTCCTTGGCCTGCAACCACTGAAACCCCAGTCCCAGTTGCAGCCAATTCACTTTGAATATCTTTGGCAGTCAATCTCATATCTTCCTCACAATTCTTCCACTTGTTCTCGCTGAAAGAACCTTCTTTCTTCCAGACCGAGGGAGCGTTGTGACAGTACCATGAGTCTTGTACTTCTTGATAATAGAAACAATAGTTGAAATTGGGATACTCAAATGCTTGGAAACCTTCTTGTACCCTTCTCCAGCTTTATGATAATAAATAATTTTCTACCTCAGGTCTTCAGATAGCTCTTTACTTTTTCCCATATTGACTTATTGGTAATGACAGCAATCATCCTATGCCTAACCCTTTTATACTCTCTAGGAATGTTCACCTACAATCCAGCATTTTCTAGACTTTTCTAGAATTAGGTTCTGCATTATCATATTGACATTTCTAGCATGTTGTAGACAATAATATCACAGCATCAAAGGGTATGAATACTTTTGAATTAGCATTTTTGGAGTTTTGCAAAACAATTTGTGGAATAAATAATTGTAGACATCTGTTTCTTGTAACTTTTTTCCCCTCATCCACAAAAGTTTTGCTAAAAAAGATATAGATAGATAGATAGATAGATAGATAGATAGATAGATAGATAGATAGGGGAGATTTGCCATGACACCCCTACTCCAAAGGTATCTTCCTCAGTGACCAAATAAACTAATCTGTGGGGTTACTCATAATCATGCCCACCCTATTTTTAAAACCGTAATTTTAATATTCTCTCAAAATATACTCCATACAAATCGACATTTAAAAATAAAACATTAATAACAGTAGCTAACATTTTCATTTCGGAGTCAGTAAACAGTAAACACTCAAATGATAACTACTGCCAGCGGGAACTAGCCGTTAACTATTCAAAACTGAGTCAATTCAATGACTATTGATTTCAAAAGGTTGTAAAAGTGAAGCCCAAATCCTGGCTCTACCTGCCAATAGTTTAGCCAAAGATTCAGACACAGTGGGGCCGTAATGATTACTTTTCATATTGACAGCCACTAGTACGAGTAATTAAATAATTACATTGAAAATAATTCTCACCTGTGCAAACCCGCCTTCCTTGGCTATAAAACTGAGGAGGCAGCGCGTTAAGGTGGGACATTGATACAGGGAAAGACAAGGAGACTTTAGCGAGTTGGTTAGCAAAAAGTAGTTTTCTTTCTACATGGATCCCGTCGAAAACATCCGCCAAGCTACGGTAGATGCGATCCCCACGAATATTTATAACTGCACTCAGTCTGACTGCGGAGCCACGTTCACGCGGGAATGGAGGCTGAAAGAGCACCTGGCCGCGCACACCGGCGAGGCGAGTTCGGGGTGATAAGGCCTGTTCGGTCTGCCGCCTTTTATTTCTTGTTTTAAAACGCTTGTTATAAGTTATTCATCACTGCTGTATTAGTTTGTTTTCTGAAAACTTACTTATGACTAATGTTGTAACACTTGACGCAACACAAGTAAATTACTGTTCGGTTTTGCCACCATTCAACGTGCTCGGACAGCACTAGTAATTGTACAGTAAATAAACTAATTCGTCTCCTGCGCAAACTTGCTCGCCTGTGTTTTTTTTTTTTGTTTTTTTTTTGTTTTTATGTGGAACTTGTGATGGCAAATTAGTACTTAACCTGTTAAACTGGGGACTTTTATGGTGAAGAGAATTATTTTTCAACATAAATTGTGTATGTAGGGCTATTTTTCTAACTGCGTGTTTATTTTGTTTTACCTGGTTGGACACTCTCCTTACCCGGTCGGTCTCATTGAGCGCGGGGTGGTGAGCTCGCGCAGGAGTTCGAACGACCGCCAGTTTTGAATTTTTTTTTTAATCTGTTCTGTTTGAATGTAACGGTCTGTGTTCCAGAAGCCTCAGGTGTGTGACGTGGCGGAGTGCGGGCGCCGATTCACCCGCAAGTCTCACCTGCAGCGCCACAAGCTGACGCACGGCGGGCAAAAGCAATTCAGGTAGGCTGTGGACCGGCGTTTTATATATTCTGTCTTTATCTATTTTAACCGGAGTCTAACAGCTACTTGGTGTAAATCTATGTATTGAATCCTCTCAACAAAACGGCGTAGCTAATTCAAATGGTGAATTTAAGTTTGTATTGTCCAGTGGGGGGGCGAATCAAGAGTTGGTTTGCATAAAATAAATGAGAACCTGCGAAATACTCTAGTTTATCTGTTCTGCATACATTTTTATTATGAGGGCCGGGCAGGCGTATCGTGATAGTCAGCTTCAGTTGGGCAAGGACTGATTTGGATGTCTTTTTTTTTTTAAATGGACGTAACCAAGACAAACGGGGTGGGGTCTTCAGCATAGGAGTGCCAAAAAGTTATTGCATAGGAGAACAGTAATAGCCACGGCAGATGTGTGGTGCGACTTTATGAAAAATACACACGGGTCTACGGCGTGTTTGTTAGTTCTATAACTTGTACTTCTAAAACTATTGCACTGCAACCTATTGTATTTAGACAAGTCGTGTTTAATAAAGGCGTGTGAATAAAGATGTGTTCCTTTTTGTAGTATCACTTTATATAATTTACAGATTGAAAAACGAGGATGTGAAGTTTTACATGCGGCCTTTGTGTACTGTCAAATTAAATCAATGGTATAGCAACCAACCAGTTGGCGTTAATCGATCGAGCCAGATTATAGGACAACTCTTAACAAACTGGATTTTGAAGGCTTTTATACAAAGCAGTTTGAGCTACACGTTTGTATAATGGCGTTAATCTGTGGAAGTGCATAAGTGAGGAGCAAAAACGAGGTTTCTCGTACGCCAGTAAGGAACGAGGAAGTTTCGGTTTGTCATTAATGAGATTAAATGTGTGATCATGAGATTGCAGGTGATCGTGAACGTGTTCAGAAGACGTGTGAAATAAGAATTAGGAAGGGGGATGTTTTATGTGAAACCGAGTCATTTTTAATGCATTAATATACATAGTGCTATGTAACTTCAGTCTGAAACTGCAATCCATTTTTTTAAACGGGAAGTATAGTCTATTTGAAATAAATGCTGCTTAATAAAATGGCATTCGCTTTTTTGTTGACCTGGTTTTGGTTTACGAATCAAGTTTTCTGTGGATTCGTCGCTCAAACGCTGAATTTGTTAATCAACACTACATCAGCCCCACACTCCCCTTCCACACCCGCTTTAGATTCGTAGGTTGATTCACTGAAAGGTCCAAGGGTGACGTAACAGATGTGTTAAATGCGGGGAAAACCATTGTTTTGTTTCGCCAAGGGTTAATTTCTCGCCCAATGTTTTGGTTTTTTTTTTTTTTTAAATTGTTTGTTTTCTTAATCTAGCTGTGTTAACTGATGGATTGCATTTAATTTCCCTTGGCTTTGTTTCAGAAAGTAAACTCATTAACGCGTGCCAAAGACCATTGCATTGCAAATCACGCTTCGACAATTGCACTCGGGCACATAACGGCAATTTTACTTTATAGGCACCTCTGGTGCACTCGAATCTCGGTTATGGTTTGCAATGTTCTGTCTTGTTTTTCCTCTTTTGTATAACTGCACGGCTGTCATCCGCAATTTATGAAACTCGCGTTTCATGTTCTCGCCTGAAGTACTTTTCTCTATCATTAGAGCCAGCAGTGTCAAGCCTGACGCAATTATCCCGAATTAATAACCTAACCGCTCCTGTGCTGTCTGTCCTTAGGTGTACCTACGTGAGTTGCAGCCAGACATTTGTAACGCGGGATAGTCTGAAGAGGCACATCAAATACGCCCACGGCGTCAAGGACTGTTACTACAAGGTAGGGGGCGCTGTGGTAGTGTGCCTCACCACTGCACTCCTGTCTGAAATGTTAAATGGTTTACATTTAAGTTTTTATTTTTATTTTTTCTAGATCTATAGATGTATATCTATATAGATAAATGTCTATAGATATATATCTATCTCTACCCATATGCGATTGCCATGCATGAGGATTAAGGTGGGTGGGCACTTTGGCATGATGTGGGTACTGGATTGGCTAAACTGATCCTAAAAGGGCTGCTGATTCTTCCTCCCGCAGTGCCCACAGCAAGGCTGCCTGAAGACCTTCAAGAAACGCAAAACCTACAAGACTCATCTCAACGAACATGCAGTTACCTGCTCGTTCCAGTAGGTGACCTCGTTCCTCCAGCTGTGTCATGTATAAGAACTCTGCTCCAATTCGCTGCCCTCCCAATATTGTGTTCAAGTAAGGTGGCAAAATTAGAAAAGGGACTTGAGACTATTGCTTAGTGAGCTGTTGCATTGTTCTGTTCTTCCAAGTCAATGTTTAAAGCCAAGCAACACATCTTTTTAGCATTAAGAGGTGTGGGTTTCTTTTTCTTCTAGCCAGGGCTCTGGTATCGGAGCGTGGCTGTATTTCTCAATGCTCCGTTCTCCTCTCAGGTGTCAGCAGGCGGGCTGTGGGAGGAAGTTTGAAACGTGTGCCGCGCGCAAAGCCCATGAGAAGACCCACAAAGGTGAGATGCTGTGGGGGGGTAAACGTCTCGTCGGTGGGGTTGCTCGAGCGGTTGTGGGTGGTCTGTGCCCCATCCCCTGGATTAACCAGCGCTCTCTGCCTGTCCACGCCAGGGTATGCCTGCAAGGTTCCTGCCTGCCAGACTGTTGCTGCTACCTGGAGCAAGCTGCAAAAGCACATGCTGAAGCACCCAGGTAAAAACTACACCTGTAATAGAACAAATCCAGATGTTTTAATAATTGAATTGCTTGGCAATACAGTACAGGCAGTTTGTAGATTCAGGTACTGCTCATGTTTTTACATCCTGTGGCTTGTCAAGTTTTTAAAATGAGAATGAAAAACCTTTATCATGGATCTCTCTCGCTCTCTCAGGTACTTTCTGCTGCTCTGTGTGTCAGAAGAAGTTCACAAAGCGTGGGACCCTGCGGAGGCATCGCCGCTGCCATGCCCTGCCCAAGCCGGTACTGGGGTGCCCCAGCGAGGGCTGCAAGGCCTGCTTCTCCACCAGCTTCAACCTGCAGCATCACATCCGCAAGGTGCACCTGCAGCTGCTCCAGTACCACTGCTACTACCCCGACTGCACCAAGGCCTTTGCGATGAGGGTGAGCAGCACCCAATACCCGCGCATGGAATCGGTCAATTCTCTGAACACCCACTTAATGTGTTTCTCCATTTAGCACCATTAAGTTAATATGTATGGATATTGTGTGAAGCAACGAGTGGAGTGAACATTATGTATTTGCATCTACCAATTTGTTTATTTTGGACCAGTGTAATTCCTACTATAAATGCAGTGCAGTCTCTTCAGGGATAGAAACAAGACTCCCAGTGCACACCTGTTTGATCCATTCCTGGTTTTGTTGAGTTTAGCACCTGCACACTGAGGCTAATCAAGCTTGTAGTAAAACCTGGAATCAGCGAGTGCTTTGCAATGGCAGTCTTCCTACCCGGTGTTCTGTATTGGACCCTTGTGCAATAAATGTGAACAAGCAACAGTTTTAAAATCTTACCTGCTGGTGTTCTTCACTGGAACTTTTCTTTTCAGGAGAGCCTGGCCAGACATGTTGTTCATCATGACCCAGACAGGCAGAAGCTCCAGGTAAGGACCTCCTGAGCGTCTCTGAGGTTGTGCACCCACTGGGGAAGCCTGTACACCGACTGGCGAGGATCAGTCTGCTGTGTTTGAGATTCGGCCAAGCAGGGGACTGAAATGAGCTGCTGGTTTCACAAACCCTGATTCGGCACAAATCCTTGAGACGTCCATACCTAAGCTAACATTGGGTGGTCTGTGAAACTAGCAGTAGATATGCTTGGATATACAGCTCTTAATGCGTATTTTTCTCCCCCACTGCAACTTTTTGTATGCTTTGTGGGGTGTTTCTTCTTTTGTGCTCCTCCAGTAAATCATTCACTAACTTGACTTGTGTCCCTCCCCATGCACTTCTACAGTTTAGAATAGGAAAAGCATAGTCTGCCTACATGACAGTGATCCGAGTGAAGGGGACCAATCCCTTAACTATGATCTATTGGTGAACCTACAGACTCTAAGGTTTAACAATTTTATTCATTATTCATGCTGTGTAAAGTGATAACTGAAGTCCTCATTGTCAACTTTTCTTTCATCCCATGCAGTCTGAATCTGCTACATTGTGTGCTAATTTTCATGGAGAAATGAAATTGTTATGGGGGTGGGTCAAAGGTTGTATGTTCAGATCAAATTGCTCCATCATTTTTCTCTACATAATTGGATTTAAAAACACACTAGCAATGTACTTGCTGGTCCTGCTGCTTCCCCCCCAAAGGATTGTGCCTAGTCATTATTCAGACATTTTTATAATGATGCAGGCGGGGGGCTGTTTTGTTATTCCTTATAATGAGACTGCTAGAGTAATAGCCTGTTCCTGGCCTTTTCTAAAGGGTGAGCACGAACTAAACTAGTTGTGAAGCCGAGGATGAGTGCAGGGCTAGCGTCGTCTGGCTAACACTGTTCCCGGCTAGTTGCAGGTGACGCGCAAGCGCCCCAGTAAGATCTGGCAGAAGCGGCTGAGAGGCGGGCGCCGGACCCCTGTGATTGAGGAGGACCTGCGACGGCTCTTCAGCCTGAAGCTGCGCTTCCGCCCGCGTGGCAAAGTGGAGTGTGACCTGAGAGGCCTGTTCAACGAGCGCAAGAGCCTGCGCCATGTGCAGCAGGAGGTCAGCCTGAAGGAGCTGTTTGAGCAGCGACGCACAGAGAAGACCCCTGCAGGGGGCAGAGCTGAGCGCCCTACACCAGTGTCAAAGTGCCCATGATTCTCATCCTCAGAGTAATGTTTTGTTTTGTCAGTTGTGCCTGCTAACTTGTTTTATTTATGCACTTTGAAAATGTAATAGATTTGTAGATTCAGAGCAGGCGTTATAACCGAGGTTATCATGAATTTATGTAATGTGGATGCTAGGTCAACTGATTCTATACAAGTGTAGTAATAGAAAAGTGAAGTACAGATTTGACTTGCTATAAGTCTTGTATTTTTGGGTGGGGGGGTGGTCTGATTTTGTTTGTAACCAGTGAGGAGCAGGCATGAGACTTTATTTTTTTGGATCTTGTGTTTTATTTTTAGGATGGTGTTGAACTGTCTAGTGTTCATGCTTGAAGCTGTGTGAAATGATTTGTATGGTCTCCATTTTATTTTTGTTTGGGAGCTGAGTTCACCCCCAATAAAATGCTTGTTCCCTGTGTGTTGTTGTCGATGTCCTTCCTCCACCCTGACGGCCGTGTTATGTAATAGTCCTAGTTCAAAATCCATGAAAATCCTATCTGGTTTTTAAATACTCGTGTTATCCAGTGCATGTTTTTCTTTTTATAGAAATTTTAGAATATGAATTTCAGAGGTAACACTAGATAGAATATTGCTACTTCCTGGTGTATAATCCCGTGAAGTACTTGTGTATACACAGCCATGATTCCGCTTCTCAAAATGGGAAGTAGCTAGGAAATTGAATTTAATCTGGATTGGCACACTTTAAACTACTGTTTTTTAGGCCTTGTTGATTATCCTTGCTTTCCAGCAGATGGCGCTAGAGTGCTTTACTGTCTCAGGCGGCTCTGATGGGTGATCCAGTTCGCGGTTCTGGTACATATTCTGCTGGTGCCAGTTTGCGTTGGTTACCGCTGATAATCGCAATGCCTCTAACTGTTACCAATTAAATGATGCAGCCTGGTACACAACCCCTTCTTGTCCCAAGACAACACTACCCTCCCGAAAAATTAGCACGCGCTAGAATGACGTCACCGGCTATATCTTGGGGGACGGTTGCTGTGGCTGGGACTGGGGTTTGTGCTTGGAGAGTGAACGCTGTGGCGCTGCTTGCTTGTTCCTAGGCAGGGGTGCTCCGGTTCGCTCAGCTGCCGGCTCTCCTGCTCACATTGGCGCTGCATGCGCACGTTCCTTATTTTAGTTTTGTTTTTTTGTTTGTTTGGCGTCAGATTGATTTAGGAGCATCTGTTGCCAGATTGGTGCCAAGTTCCTATTTTTCCGCCACTGATCTTAAGCCAAATGGGTTGTTTTATCGCGACTTGATTCCTAATAAAACAAGGCAAGTCAGAAATTAAGGTCTTGACGCGCGCTGAGATCGCTTTACTATGCAGTCTTCAAATGAATGGACCCGCTCGTCGGAGTCCAGCAGTCCTTGGGCGGTACAGAGACTGATCTGGGATATCGTCAGGCAGCGGCATTGACAGCAAAGCATGTGGAGAAAAAAATGTATATATATTGTTTTTAAAACTAACATAAATCTAAAAAAATGCGGCAGGCAGTTCTGTTTTGCTTATGTAACAGGGCTGAGGCTGGGCGCAAACCGGCGACCCGCAAGCGAGAGTCTATCACAATGCAAAAGAGCCGGGCTCCTCTGCATTTGTGGTTATAAACCTTTTAACAATTATTTATTTAGCAGAGGCCTTTATCCAAGGCGACTTACAGAGACTAGGGTGTGTGAACTATGCATCAGCTGCAGAGTCATTTACAATTACGTCTCACCCGAAAGACGGAGCACAAGGAGGTTAAGTGACTTGCTCAGGGTCACACAATGAGTCAGTGGCTGAGGTGGGATTTGAACCGGGGACCTCCTGGTTACATGCCCTTTTCTTTAACCACTGGACCACACAGTAGACGCTACATTTAGTAGACTTTTTTTTTTTATCGAAAGCGATTTACCGGGGTGAACTATGCGCCACAGCTGCTGCAGAGTCACAATAGGTTTTACGTCCCATCTGAAGGACGGAGCACAAGGAGGTTAAGTGACTTGCTCACCCCCACCCCACAGTGAGTGAATCGCTGAGCTGGGTCCAAGCCCCTTTCTCGAACCGCTGGACCACCACGTTATCTCACCGACAAGGGGACACTTACACAAGCCGTCCATACAGGTGCAAGCATGTACAACTGCTGCAGCTGACATCTGCCTTTTCCAACGCAAACAAACCAGCAAGTCCGTCTACTTTCCCCCGATGAAGCGGAAGCTGAGCTCTGCAATGGCATTTAAAAATCATTCTCTTTTTTTCCTCATTACCTCTTTCACGCCTTGTTGCCTCAAAATGACTTTGCCTTCATGTCCTGCTCGTGTTTCGGGAAACGCATAATCCGTGGCTCCCCCAGTGTGAAGACGGTGTATAATTATTTATAGCGCTTTTATTGGTCTGACCTAGCTAAGCGTGGGGAGCCAGGGCAGCCAGAGAGATTTAATTGAGCGAGGCTTTATGCAAACGCTGGATTGGCTTTATTTAATAACAACCAAAATCTTGATGGATTTCAACTCTCGGGAGGGAGCGGGTTTCCATGGAAACCCGCTCAATTACTCGTGTAACGAAGCTGGGAGCGCTGACAGGCTGAGACTTTGGCATTTAAAAGGGGTTGTAATTGTGTCAGCTAAAAAAGCGTTTTTGTGTTTGTTTTTTTTCTCGGTCGCTGTCAGTTTTGTTTAGATGTCACAACCTGGGCCGTGTGTTTACATTGCTCGGACTGTTCCCAAGAAAGGCTCGTTCTCATTTTGTGCGAATGACCTTCACGTGTTTTTTTTTTCCGTGGTGGTTAGTCTTGCGGTTTTTTTATTTTACTGTGCATCACCGGAGCGGACTGACGTATCTACCCGTTATAATAGGCGAGCCACGCTGATATTACCCAGTCGGTTCACATATTGTTCGGCTGTCAACCGGGGCACTTTTCAGTCCAGATTTGATCAGGGTTCAAAATGCGGACTCTTATGCAGTGATCGCGTCTGTGTCATCTACAAACACAGTGAACACGACAATGTCCCACCAAACATGTGTCATAAGACTCACAGACTCCTATGAACATTTCCAGTTTTTGATTGTTGAAACTCCTGGCTCCTACTTGGTCATTTCAATAATACACCTGAACAAGTGGAGGGAGCTCTGAACCCCAGGACCGGGCGCAGCAGCAGGGCTAGTGTGAGCTTCTAACCCTGCTCAAACTCCTGGCTCCTGATCATTTCAATATTAATAATAATAGACTTCATTGAGGGGAGCTCTGAACCCCAGGACTGGGTGCAGCAAGGCTAGTGTGCAAGTTTCAATCCAAAATGTTATGCTTTCATAGAATGGCCCTTTCTACAGAACACTAGCTTCAGATTAAAACCTCCAGCAGAGAAAGCATTGAGAAGGGCCAAGCAGGGGTGCGATCTGGAGAAAGAACGAGGCTGGGTTTCGTTCTGCTAAGCTGAAAAATTGGCAAGGAAAATAGGTTACGAGCCAACCTGTCAGCTGTATACATCCATACGGTACAGTGTGGGTATATATATAGCCTGCAGCCTTTGTCAGGAATAGCTGCCCTAGTAAAAGAGGTAAGAGAGTAATCCTGGACAGTCCGAGTGTAGTGATGCCAGCCTTGACTGCTTGTTTCTCTTCTCGTTTCACTTCACTAACGCTCAGTAACACTGACAAAGGCGCTAGCCGATAGACTTGTCTGCTTGACTTGGTGTCCTGTGGTTTTATCTGTGAGCGTTTGAAGCTGTGGCTGGTTTGGTTGCTTGTGTCCCTGGAGCCTGCCTCCCTGCTCGGGGTCTCTCTGAACCCTGCCTTGACTCCCCGCTAGCTTGGGATCTCTCTGAACCCTGCCTTGACTCCCCGCTAGCTCGGGGTCTCTCTCTGAACCCTGCCTTGACTCCCCGCTAGCTCGGGGTCTCTCTGAACCCTGCCTTGACTCCCCGCTAGCTCGGGGTCTCTCTGAACCCTGCCTTGACTCCCCGCTAGCTTGGGATCTCTCTGAACCCTGCCTTGACTCCCCGCTAGCTCGGGGTCTCTCTCTGAACCCTGCCTTGACTCCCCGCTAGCTCGGGGTCTCTCTGAACCCTGCCTTGACTCCCCGCTAGCTCGGGGTCTCTCTGAACCCTGCCTTGACTCCCCGCTAGCTCGGGGTCTCTCTCTGAACCCTGCCTTGACTCCCCGCTAGCTCGGGGTCTCTCTGAACCCTGCCTTGACTCCCCGCTAGCTCGGGGTCTCTCTGAACCCTGCCTTGACTCCCCGCTAGCTCGGGGTCTCTCTGAACCCTGCCTTGACTCCCCGCTAGCTCGGGGTCTCTCTCTGAACCCTGCCTTGACTCCCCGCTAGCTCGGGGTCTCTCTGAACCCTGCCTTGACTCCCCGCTAGCTCGGGGTCTCTCTGAACCCTGCCTTGACTCCCCGCTAGCTCGGGATCTCTCTGAACCCTGCCTTGACTCCCCGCTAGCTCGGGGTCTCTCTCTGAACCCTGCCTTGACTCCCCGCTAGCTCGGGGTCTCTCTGAACCCTGCCTTGACTCCCCGCTAGCTCGGGGTCTCTCTGAACCCTGCCTTGACTCCCCGCTAGCTCGGGGTCTCTCTCTGAACCCTGCCTTGACTCCCCGCTAGCTCGGGGTCTCTCTGAACCCTGCCTTGACTCCCCGCTAGCTCGGGGTCTCTCTGAACCCTGCCTTGACTCCCCGCTAGCTCGGGGTCTCTCTGAACCCTGCCTTGACTCCCCGCTAGCAGGGGTCTCTCTCTGAACCCTGCCTTGATTCCCTGGCTCACTGGGGATTACACTCCTTCCCTGCACCTCGCCATTGCAGAGGAAAATAGTAACAAAGCAGGGACAAAAAGACTTGGTGAAGCTAACCCAGGCCAGGATGGCTGCTTCTGCGTGTGCTTGGATTGTAATTGGCTCAGCTCTTGTTGTGGGTCTCTATGACCCAGCTTCCTGCAGTATCAAAACTTTACCGAAATTTTAAGATCTTATTCATAGACACAACCATCCTCGCCCACTCCACCTGTCCCTTTTCTCTCTATCTCTCTACCCTTTGTTTCTCTCTCCATTCCTCTCTATCCCTTTCCCCTCCTCTGTTTGTGTGTGTGTGTGTGGGGGGGTGAGGTCTCTCAAATTGTTCTGTACTTCAGTGCTGTGCTTTTTCCTTCAAAGTGCTGACTGAGTGATACACAGCTTCAAAGTTCGCTCTCAGTTTAATTGAATAAATTTGCTGTGCCAGCGCTGGATCAAAGACACGAGAGCAGCGATGAAGGGGAAAATGCAAAGCTGAGACAAGATCGAAATCAGGCACAAACACCCAGAGCATGCCCAGCGATGACACACCAGATAACAGCCTCTCGGGACTGTGGATTAGTCACGCTAACTTCTTTCTTTCTTTCTTTCTTTCTTTCTTTCTTTCTCAACCTTCCAGTTTTGCTGCTGCTGTGTGTGGTATGTTTTGTATCACTACTGGAAACATAATAAGAAATAATAGTCCTGTAGTCTGCCCTGACTGGCACCTTTTCTCCTAAGGGGGAGGGAGGGAGCAGTTCAGTATGAATTTTCATTAATTCAGCGGAGAAGTATGTAAGTGTTCAGATTAATTGTAAATGCAATCTGGTAATTAGGACTGGGATAATTAACGAGCTTGACCGCCTGTGACACAGCTAATTAGACGGATTGGGGAGGGGGGGCTGGCAGAAGTTTCAATAAAGAAAGCGAGAATTGATTGAAGTGTTGAGAGGTCACTCAGCCTTTCTGCTGAAGCTCCCCGGGAGAGGATTAAGAAAGGACGGTGTCGTGCGAGGAGCAGCTCTGTCACAAGATAATAATTGCTCTACTGCTGACCCCCTGTAACCTATAGTGTTAGATTGGCCTCTTCTGCACAGTTAGCCCTGATAGCACCCTTTCTTAGCTGAGAAAGGGAGGAAGCAGTTCAGTCTCCATGCCCCCCACCCCTCTCGCCCCCCTCTCTTTCTCTCGTCCCCTCCTTTTCTGTGTGCAGCCTCTCTCTCTGTGTGCAGTGTATTGTGCATCTCTCTCTCCTGGGTTAGCTTATTCTTTACAGTTTCTTTATTTAATAGAGTGCCCAAGTCCTCAGTGGTTTGTTTTTGCCTCTCCGTTGTGTAGTCTTTGCTAATTCTTCTTGACGCGCAATAAAGCTTCTTTTCTATTATTTATTTTTTTTGTTGTTACTGTTCGCCGGGGACTCTGCTCGTTGGTGTGTCGCATATTGTGTGTTTGATACAAGGAACGGGGAACTTGTGTCTCAGTATGTGTGTGTGTCTCAGTGTGTGTCTGATGTCTGCGTGTGTGTGTATGTATCTGAGTGTATTCGATGTCTCTGGGTGTGTGTCTCAATGTATGTTTGATATCTGTGTCTCACTTTCTGCTTTAGTGTGTGTGTGTGTGTGTGTGTGTGTGTTCAATGTCTGTGTGTGTCTCAGTGTGTTTGTGTGTGTGTGTGTGTGTTCAATGTCTGTGTGTGTCTCAGTGTGTTTGTGTGTGTGTGTGTGTGTTCAATGTCTGTGTGTGTCTCAGTGTGTTTGTGTGTGTCTCAGTATGTGTGTCTGTGTGTGTGTTTCATGTCAGTGTGTGTGTGCATGTCTCAGTGTGTGTGTGCGTGTGTGTGTCTCGGTGTGTGTGTGTCTGTGTGTGTTTCATGTCAGTGTGCGTGTCTCAGTGTGTGTGAGTGTCTGTGTGTGTGTCTATGTGTGTGTTTCATGTCAGTGTGTGCGTGTCTCAGTATGTGTGTGTGTCTGTGTGTGTGTGCGTGTCTCAGTGTGTGTCTATGTGTGTGTTTCATGTCAGTGTGTGTGTCTCAGTGTGTGTCTGTGTGTGTTTCATGTCACTGTGTGCGTGTCTCAGTATGTCTGTGTGTGCGTGTCTCAGTGTGTGTCTATGTGTGTGTCTCAGTGTGTGTCTGTGTGTGTTTCATGTCACTGTGTGCGTGTCTCAGTATGTGTGTGTGTCTGTGTGTGTGTGCGTGTCTCAGTGTGTGTCTCTGTGTGTTTCATGTCAGTGTGTGTGTCTCAGTGTGTGTCTGTGTGTTTCATGTCAGTGTGTGTGTCTCAGTGTGTGTCTCTGTGTGTGTTTCATGTCAGTGTGTGCGTGTCTCAGTGTGTGTCTCTGTCACACAGCCTCACACAGCCCTGTTGAGCTCTGCTTGTAATCATTTTTAAAAACATTTCTGTCAGGAAAGGTCACATTTGAGAAGTATGGGAGCCTTTGGGAGGAGGACAGCTGCCTGAGCTGTTGCTCCCCCCCCCTCTGATGCGGGACGGTTGTATAAGGGGAGAGAGACAGAGAGCGAGAGAGAGAGAGCGAGAGAGGGGAGGGGGGTCACAAGCACAGAATCTGTGTGGGGCCCCTGGGAAGGAGCTGACATTAGCACATTCTCGTAATAGAAGCTTTTCTTTGTAACATCTCCCAGAGCAGGTTACAGGATCTGTCCATTCACACTGCAGTGCGTAAAAACCTTCATTCAGTGATATAACAGAGTTATATTATATGTGATTCAAAAGCATATTGTAATAAACTTTAAAAAAAAAAAAAAGATGTCAATTACTTTGATAAATGGCTTATTTAAACCAAGTGCAGGGATGGAAATATGACTCCTGCTCCATAGCAGTTATATCCATTCCTGGTTTTACTATGAGTTTAATGAGACATGTTATCTGCACACTGTGGATGGTCAGGCTCATAGTAAAACCTGGAGTTGCTGTGCAACAGGAGTCATAATTTCATCCCATACTACCTTGAGTAATACAGCCTCACACAATCATCTGTTAACAAGTCCAGTACACCGTGCTGCAGTGACCCAGTCACACATGCTTGGGTTACAGATGGATCACAACAGCCTGTATTGAATTCTGCAGTTCATTTTTGTTTTCAATGTCCTCTGACACAGGTCTGAATCATTCCTCTCAGTTTGTGTGTTTCTATAGTGAAAGATATAGTGAATATCTATGTTAGTATTGCCTCTCCGGTCCTGTCCCGCTGTCTAATTGCAGTGCAATCAGGCTCTGTTTGCCACTCGCTAATGATCCGATGTCTCAATTATATAAAGAAACTTTTTTGTATTCTTCTTCTTCTTCTTCTTCTTCTTCTTCTTCTTCCGGGGGCCACTTCTCAGTGCGATTCCAGCAAACAAAAAACAGTGAAGATTGATTCAGTACCTCCTTGACTCACAGACACAGGGTGCTCTCTCATTGTGTGTGTGTGTGTCTCTCATTGTGCGTGTGTCTCTCGTTGTGCGTGTAACTCTCGTTGTGCGTGCGTGTCTCTTATTGTGTGTGTGTGTGTCTCTCATTGTGCGTGCGTGTCTCTCATTGTGCGTGCGTGTCTCTCATTGTGCGTGTGTGTCTCGTGTGTGTGTGTGTGTGTGTCTTTCATTGTGTGTGCGTGTCTCATTGTGCGTGTGTGTCTCTCGTTGTGCGTGCGTGTCTCATTGTGCGTGTGTGTCTCTCGTGTGTGTGTGTGTGTCTCTCATTGTGTGTGCGTGTCTCATTGTGCGTGTGTGTCTCGTTGTGCGTGCGTGTCTCATTGTGCGTGTGTGTCTCGTTGTGTGTGCGTGCCTCTTATTTTGTGTGTGTGTCTCATTGTGCGTGCGTGTCTCTCATTGTGCGTGTGTATCTCTCATTGTGTGTGTGTGTCTCTCTGTGTGTGTGTGTCTCTCATTGTGCGTGTGTGTCTCTCATTGTGTGTTTTTCAGTGCTGTGTATGTCAGAGTGTCTCAGAGTGTGTGTGGGGGTGATTGTGTCTCTCTGCTGTGTCTGTGTGTGTGTGTTTGACTCAGTGTGAGTGTATGTTAGCTGTGTATAACTGTGTGTGTGTGTGTGTGTGATTGTGTCTCAGTGTTTCTGTGCTGTGTGTGTGTGTGTGTGTGCGTGTGTTTAAGTCTATCTCTGTGCGTGTGTGTCTCCGCGCTGTCCCTGGGGACACACAGAGACAGACTGGGTCAAAAGGGCCCCGAGGGGACACGCACACACCAGTGGCCCTGCTGCTTCTCTCCACTGCAGTATTTCTGCAGAATGCGTTCTTTCCTGTGAAGGGTAAATATTAACCTGCTAAAGGACAGGAGAGCAGAGCGCAGAGAGGCTCAGAGCGCAGGGAGGCTCAGAGCGCAGGGAGGCTCAGAGCGCAAGGAGGCTCCGCAGCAGGGAGGCTCAGAGCGCAGGGAGGCTCAGAGCGCAGGGAGGCTCCGCAGCAGGGAGACTCAGAGCGCAGGGAGGCTCAGAGCGCAGGGAGGCTCAGAGCACAGGGAGGCTCAGAGCGCAGGGCGGCTCCGCAGCAGGGAGGCTCAGAGCGCAGGGAGGCTCAGAGCGCAGGGAGGCTCAGAGCACAGGGAGGCTCAGAGCGCAGGGCGGCTCCGCAGCAGGGAGGCTCAGAGCGCAGGGAGGCTCAGAGCGCAGGGAGGCTCAGAGCACAGGGAGGCTCAGAGCGCAGGGAGGCTCAGCAGCAGGGAGGCTCAGAGCGCAGGGAGGCTCAGAGCACAGGGAGGCTCAGAGCACAGGGAGGCTCAGAGCACAGGGAGGCTCCGCAGCAGGGAGGCTCAGAGCACAGGGAGGCTCAGAGCACAGGGAGGCTCAGAGCACAGGGAGGCTCAGAGCACAGGGAGGCTCAGAGCGCAGGGAGGCTCAGAGCA
>CM060269.1:22288058-22298058 GCA_030684275.1 Acipenser oxyrinchus oxyrinchus | reverse complement strand
AGCATAACTGCTCCCAATTTAGCTGTTTGATTGATGGTGTATCTGTTTGAATATCCCTCAGTCACACTGCAGTGCGGCGTCAGACTGAGTCACACAGCGATCGTGGCTGTGCCTCGCTCGGTACTTACACAAGCACCCCCGGCCCCCCGGACTGTAGAATCTTACTGGGGTCTAATAAATTAAGAACAGGCGTGCAGTGATATATGACATGGTCCACAATAAGATCAAATTAGGAATCGACGAGCCTTTGTGCCGGAGAACATCCCTCGATAGGGATGTATTATGTCTTCCACTATGAAGGTTTTTTTTTGTATAGAGTTTGGCTGCATACGGTAAGTGCAGCGCTTTTATTAAAAAGATAAATCTCTTTGATCTCTCTCTTTGTGTGTGTGTGTGCAATCACTGGGGTTGCATTTACTTGTTTTTACATTTTAGTTTGATGGGTTTGAGTTAAGCAGCTCATCAGATTGAATTTCCTGCAGTAGACACCAGCATTGCCAAAGTGTGTTAATATAAGGAAATGTTGAGGATTTCTGGGCTAAATTTAGCATAGGAGGCTGTGTGCTCTGGTGGTTAAAAAAAGGGCTTGTAACCAGGAGGTCCCCGGTTCAAATCCCAGCTCACTAACTGGGTGGGACCCTGAGCAAGTCACTTAACCTCCTTGTGCTCTGTCTTTCGGGTGAGACGTTGTTGTAAGTGACTCTGTAGCTGATGCATAGTTCACACACCCTAGTCTCTGTAAATCAAAAATAAATGAAACAAACAACAAAAGCTGGCATTTGAAGTCACTTTAATAAAAAGGTGCCTTGCTCATAACTGGTATATGTTCAGTTTTTCATTTTACATGTATATTGCCAACAGATGCCTCATCCCAGCTTCACACAGTTGCAGGAGGTTGAGACGCCCATAAAGACTTCCCATTGAAGAGGAAGACTGTTATAGCCCATTATAGTTTTACTATAGAATCTATACATTGTTCTTTCTTTACCACCAGTGTTCAGGCAGGCAGTCTGTCCCTGTTTTTAAATCTGGTCTAAAAACATACATTTCTTTGAAAAGGCATTTCTAAAGGTTATAAATTGCTTTTAAATAGCTTGACTAACAGCTAAAATGTTTCTTAATTATTTTAAACCTATTTGTTTTTAAATCAGATCTGCTCTGCTAAAATAAGTTCAGATCTTTGAGGGCTAAAGGGTTATATGAGTGCAGTGCTGTTGGTTGAAAAAAACAAAACACACCACATCACAAGACATTAAACTAGGAACTTTATTAACGTTGGTTGGAAAGTTTGTCCCTCAGAATCATCAATTGTTTTCATGCATATGCAGATATTTTTTCTGCTTTATATATATTTAGATTTATATATATATTTTTTTACAGAATTATTTTTTCATTATTTGCAGAAGAAAAAGGTGAACTCACCAAACTGTAATTATTGCCTTATTGCGGAAGAGGCAGCATACCTGACTGCCAGTTAACAAGAAGAGTCTTTTTAAAACCCGGAATTTCACAATGCCGGTTCAAACCGGGAACTTTCGAATACCGGAGCAAACTGGGGTCCTCAAAAAATAAATAAATAAATACTGGCTGGGAGGGGGAGGAAGAGAGTGAGCTCCCATAATCCTTTTCACAAAACACGGACCCAAGCTTTATTCATCAGTCTTCAGTTATTTAACAAGATGCACAAAGGCAGCTCTGAGACACTCACACAGCCCTCTAACATCTCAACTTAAGACACTTCACAACAAATAAAAAAATCTACAAAGACCTCCCTTACGGTCTGAATTCAGGACGACACTGCACAGGGCAACAAAGAGCAGTGACTCGGGCAGAACACCACAACAAAACGGGTTTCTATAGCAACTTACAAATTATGTCTCACTGGTCGTTAAAGAAGTTCAGAACCCAGCCGCCACAATCCTCTCCCTGCCCTGCAGAATCCACTCTCAGTCACTCAAACCCCCCGTCTGCCCGTTCAGTGCTTTTCATTTTACCAGAACCGATAAACACTCAACAGCGATAACATTTAGAAATACAAAGAGAAACGAATGAGCTGAATGGCGTTTCTACTGCTAGAAGTCTTTCTCAGCGTCTTCAAATCAACGCGATTGAGAACGAAACCAACCAATTGCAGAGTCAACGCTGTTAAAAAAAAATAAAATAAAGTGACATGTAAAGAATCTACCTGTGAACTATCTAGCAACTACACGGCTAGATACACAGCCTTCAGCCTTTCATGCAGCCTCCATTTACAATATGTATTCGTTTTAATTCACTAATTAACTATATAGCTACGGGTACATACAGTCCAAATATTATTAGGAAAGGTAAAAATAGCAGGCATGTTAATTTAAAGTGTAGCATTTAAACATGTTTAAACGTTTAAACGTAATGGGAATTTTTAGAAATCAAAACTTACCCCTATTAACTGAATGAATAACCTCACATTGCATGCATCCTACTGTCTAAACAGTACAGCTGAGCTCTCTCTCTCTCTCTCTCTCTCTCTCTCTCTCTCTCTCTCTCTCTCTCTATATATATATATACATCTACGTATGACATGCATATCTGTGACAGAGATACGTTTAGGAAAATATTAAACTGTAAACTATTAACATCCCTAGGAAAGACTCTGTGTGTTAAAATAAATTCTCCCTGGTGAAGGACAGAGAGACACAGAGACCAAATTGGAGATCAAACTACCCCCCCTCTCCCCCCTCCCCTCTGAATATCAGCGTCTTAAAATCCACATGCTCCCGATTCCTCCCCTCCAAATGATACTCAGACAGGCGTGTGATGCGTTCAACAAGGAACAAGCAGAGCCATTGAGTTTGCAAACTCTCCCGTCACAGCCACAGCACCGAGCACACTGACACTGCAAACACAGCATTAAAAAAAAACAAAAAAAAACACGACTTCCCTTCTAAAAGTTTACTGCGGTATATTTATTTGCCGTCATTTTGCAGTTTTCACCCTCTTGGTTATACTGTGCTTCTACCATGGTTTGTCTGTTTTTTAATATGCTTTACCAGACCTCTCTGTGCTTTACAATGCTTCCCTATGCTTTACCAGACCTCTCTGTGCTTTACAATGCTTCCCTATGCTTTACCAGACCTCTCTGTGCTTTACAATGCTTCCCTATGTTTTACCATACCTCTCTGTGCTTTACAATGCTTCCCTATGCTTTACCATACCTCTCTGTGCTTTACAATGCTTCCCTATGCTTTACCAGACCTCTCTGTGCTTTACAATGCTTCCCTATGCTTTACCAGACCTCTCTGTGCTTTACAATGCTTCCCTATGCTTTACCAGACCTCTCTGTGCTTTACAATGCTTCCCTATGCTTTACCATACCTCTCTGTGCTTTACAATGCTTCCCTATGCTTTACCATACCTCTCTGTGTTTTACAATGCATGCTTTATTACACTTTAGTTTTGTAAGGGTCATAAAGTACTCTGCCCTGATCGATTGCCGCAATGAAGAGAGAGGGAACAGATTTATTTCCCTTGTGCAAATTAAAAAGGAAAGGAAAGGTGGTGTAAGTTGTCCGTAGGGCTTGCCTGTAAAGTGTGATCTGCAGGGTGCAGAGTAGAGGAGAGAGGGGGAGGAGCCCAAGCTGTGTTTCAAACAATATTCCAGGGGCCACACAACCCCAGTCTGGAGACCTGAAGACCAGTTAAAACCTCCTGGAAGGAAAACAAACGGTGAGCAGTGCCGACCACAGAGACCCGACAGGACCTGAACATGCCTCCCGATCCCCAAAACAAAACGGAGCGGAAGCAGAGTGGACTGGGAGCTCGTGTCCAGTTGTAGATCCCAGTGCATCCCAGTAGACACCAGTATAAACCAGTACACAGCCCCAAAGCCCGCCTGGGGTGGTGTGATAGAAAGGTTCAAGTGATGCTGTGATGTTACTGTGCAGCTCAGTGAAATCGAGGTGGTCCCCCGGCTCCAGTGTTGGGGTGCTGGTCAGTTTGGGGTTCAGCCCCGCTCCTCTCTCACAGCTCCAGTGTGGGGTGCGGGGAGTGCGGTGAAGGCTGGGTGCGGCTCAGATC
This sequence comes from Acipenser oxyrinchus oxyrinchus, assembly GCA_030684275.1. NCBI lineage: Eukaryota > Metazoa > Chordata > Actinopteri > Acipenseriformes > Acipenseridae > Acipenser > Acipenser oxyrinchus. The sequence continues at coordinate 22,294,002 of CM060269.1, read as the reverse complement.
TCCTCCAGCGAGTCTGTGGGTACCAGACCCCTCTTCTTACCACTGCTCACCTTCAGAAAGCCTTCCCTGTCCTCACCTTTCCCAACACAGATCTGAGGAGGAGTGGAGACACAGTGTGGTAGAGATACACAGACAGGCTAGCCAAGCATCACCCCCTGTCCACAAACTCCCCTCCCCTCCCCTCACCTGGCACTCTTTCACACTCATCTGTCCCAGCTCCCTCCTGCCCTGGTAGGAGTTGCTGGCTTTCCACACCCTCTCCCCCGGCCGCACTCTCTGGACAAAGTTTGCTGGGAAGAAGCCGACCTTGTCCGCGCTCTTACCCTGCGGAGACAAACCAGCGATGCGCAGTCAACACAGAGCCAGCACAGCATGGGATCAACGCAACATTCACACGGGCGCAACGCAACATTCACACGGGCGCAACGTAACATTCACACGGGAGCAACGCAGCATTCACACGGGCACAACGCAACATTCACACGGGAGCAACGCAACATTCACACGGGAACAACGCAACATTCACACGGGAACAACGCAACAGAGTTCACACAGGCTCAACACAACAGAGTTCACACAGGTTCAACACAACAGAGTTCACACGGGCTCAACACAACAGGGTTCACACGGGCTCAACACAACAGAGTTCACACAGGCTCAACACAACAGAGTTCACACGGGCACAACACAACAGAGTTCACACAGGCTCAACACAACAGAGTTCACACGGGCTCAACACAACAGAGTTCACACGGGCTCAACACAACAGAGTTCACACGGGCTCAACACAACAGAGTTCACACGGGCTCAACACAACAGAGTTCACACAGGCTCAACACAACAGAGTTCACACAGGCTCAACACAACAGAGTTCACACAGGCTCAACACAACAGAGTTCACACGGGCTCAACACAACAGAGTTCACACAGGCTCAACACAACAGAGTTCACACAGGCTCAACACAACAGAGTTCACACAGGCTCAACACAACAGGGTTCACACGGGCTCAACACAACAGAGTTCACACGGGCACAACACAACAGAGTTCACACAGGCTCAACACAACAGAGTTCACACAGGCTCAACACAACAGAGTTCACACAGGCTCAACACAACAGAGTTCACACAGGCTCAACACAACAGAGTTCACACAGGCTCAACACAACAGAGTTCACACGGGCTCAACACAGTCAGCACATGTTTAACACAGGACAAGCGCGTACGCACACAGGAAGACATCGAGAAAGACTTCTAGTCTACATGTTCCTCATCCTCTGGATTCAGTGCTGTTGGGTGTTTTATAGTTATGCAAGAGAACACTGCAGGTGAAGCGGTTCTGATTGGGGGACAGCTTGGAGGGGCGGGGCTGTGCTTGTGTGTGATTGGAGGAGGCAGGGATTGGTTTATTTGTGTGTGGTGGCTGAGATCTGAACTGGGAGAGCGAGCGCTGCTGTGTTATACTCCTACCCCTCCCCAGCGCTGAAGGGGTTAAAGCTGCTCTGCTGTACCTGAATCAGGAGCACCTGTGTGAGCAGAAACATCGCTGAGCGAGCACTGAGACTCAGCGCTGCCAGCCTCATTACTCACTGCCACACACTGCATTACTCACACACACACTATACAGTGAGACACACACACAGGCTTGCAATAATGCAAGCAGAATTGAAAACAATGCAAAACAATCAAAGCTGCGCAAATTATAAATCACCCTGTATAACCTAAAGGAAGAAAGGGGCACACTGACTGTCTGACTGAACAGACACAGAAAATAAAACATGCAACTGTATCATGGGAAGGTGGAGCACTAAAAATGAAATGCTCAATATGCCTGTCTCAGTGTGTGTGTGTTTGACTCAGTGTGTGTGTGACTCAGTGTGTGTGTGTGTGTGTGTGTGTGTGAGTGTGTGTGTGTGTGTGTGTGTTTGACTCAGTGTGTGTGTGACTCAGTGTGTGTGTCTCAGTGTGTGTGTGACTCAGTGTGTGTGTGTGACTCAGTGTGTGTGTGTGTGTCTCAGTGTGTGTGTGTGTCTCAGTGTGCGTGTGTCTCAGTGTGTGTGTGTGACTCAGTGTGTGTCTGTGTGTGTGACTCAGTGTATGCCTGTCTCAGTGTGTGTGTGTCTCAGTGTGTGTGTGACTCAGTGTGCGTGTGTCTCAGTGTGTGTGACTCAGTGTGCGTGCTCAGTGTGTGTGTGTGTGTGTCTCTCAGTGTGTGTGTGACTCAGTGTGTGTGTCTCAGTGTGCGTGTGTCTCAGTGTGTGTGTGTGTCTCAGTGTGCGTGTGACTCAGTGTGTGTGACTCAGTGTGCGTGCTCAGTGTGTGTGTGTCTCTCAGTGTGTGTGTGACTCAGTGTGTGTGTGTGTGTCTCAGTGTGCATGTCTCAGTGTGTGTGTGTGACTCAGTGTGTGTCTGTGTGTGTGACTCAGTGTATGCCTGTCTCAGTGTGTGTGTGTCTCAGTGTGCGTGTGACTCAGTGTGCGTGTGACTCAGTGTGTGTGTGTGACTCAGTGTGTGTCTGTGTGTGTGACTCAGTGTATGCCTGTCTCAGTGTGTGTGAGTCTCAGTGTGCGTGTGACTCAGTGTGCGTGTGACTCAGTGTGTGTCTGTGTGTGTGACTCAGTGTGTGTGTGTGTGACTCAGTGTATGCCTGTCTCAGTGTGTGTGGATGCAGTGTGCGTGCTCAGTGTGTGTGGATGCAGTGTGCGTGCTCAGTGTGTGTGGATGCAGTGTGCATGCTCAGTGTGTGTGGATGCAGTGTGCGTGCTCAGTGTGTGTGGATGCAGTGTGCGTGCTCAGTGTGTGTGGATGCAGTGTGCGTGCTCAGTGTGTGTGGATGCAGTGTGCGTGCTCAGTGTGTGTGGATGCAGTGTGCATGCTCAGTGTGTGTGGATGCAGTGTGCATGCTCAGTGTGTGTGGATGCACTGTATGCGTGTCTCAGTGTGTGTGGATGCAGTGTGCGTGCTCAGTGTGTGTGGATGCAGTGTGCGTGCTCAGTGTGTGTGGATGCAGTGTGCGTGCTCAGTGTGTGTGACTCACTGTATGCCTGTCGGTGTGTGTGTGCCTCACTGTATGCCTGTCACTCAACCCTTCTGCAGTGAGCAGTTTGCAACGATTCCATTATAAACCTGAATGACTAAACCTCATTAAACTTTTATTAAATGTCACTCCAGGTCGAGGAGTTTCTTGAATCCATTATGCTGTGCTGCTCAGCACCTTTCACAAGAGATGGATTTTTTTGTTGTTGTTAATGAAGTGTTCTGTGGATATGGAGGGGGCTAAGCGGTGCTCAACTGAACACGAAACCCGGGTTCAAATCTCAGAGACACTCCCTGAGAAGTTTCCCGCAGTAAAAGCACAGCAAAGTATAATAAAGCACAGAGAGGTATGGTAAAGCATAGGCAAGCATTGTAAAGCACAGAGAGGTAAGGTAAAGCATAGGCAAGCATTGTAAAGCACAGAGAGGTATGGTAAAGCATAGGGAAGCATTGCAAAGCACAGTGAGGTATGGTAAAGCATAGGGAAGCATTGTAAAGCACAGAGAGGTATGGTAAAGCATAGGGAAGCATTATAAAGCACAGAGAGGTCTGGTAAAGGATAGGGAAGCATTGTAAAGCATAGAGAGGTATGGTAAAGCATAGGGAAGCATTGTAAAGCACAGATAGGTCTGGTAAAGCATAGGGAAGCATTGTAAAGCACAGAGAGGTATGGTTAAAGCATAGGGAAGCATTGTAAAAGCACAGAGAGGTCTGGTAAAAGCACAGGCAAGCATTGTAAAGCACAGAGAGGTCTGGTAAAAGCATAGGGAAGCATTGTAAAGCACAGAGAGGTCTGGTAAAAGCATAGGGAAGCATTGTAAAGCACAGAGAGGTCTGGTAAAGCATAGGGAAGCATTGTAAAAGCACAGAGAGGTATGGTAAAGCATAGGGAAGCATTGTAAAACACAGAGGTCTGGTAAAGCACAGGGAAGCATTGTAAAGCACAGAGGTCTGGTAAAGCATAGGAAGCATTGTAAAAGCACAGATAGGTCTGGTAAAGCATAGGGAAGCATTGTAAAAGCACAGAGAGGTCTGGTAAAGCATAGGGAAGCATTGTAAAAGCACAGAGGTATGGTAAAGCATAGGGAAGCATTGTAAAGCACAGAGAGGTATGGTAAAGCATAGGGAAGCATTGTAAAGCACAGAGAGGTCTGGTAAAGCATAGGGAAGCATTGTAAAGCACAGAGAGGTCTGGTAAAGCATAGGGAAGCATTGTAAAGCACAGAGAGGTCTGGTAAAGCATATTGAAAGACATGGCAACCCAGTGTAAACTATGGTAAATGTGTAGTATATAGGGAAAACCTCAAAAGTTTCCAGGTCGTCCATCTTTTTCACAAATATTATTATTTTTATTCATTTTAAATGTACACACAGAGACAAGTCTCGTCAGTGCGTGTGTGTGCGTGACCTGGGCCTGTCACCCGTTCTGGTTTTGTCTGGATTGTTCTCTTTTTGAGGCAGCGGTCCTGGGAAATCTGTATGACTTCCCGGTACATTCAATGTCAAAGTATATGATTTATCTATCTATCTATTTATTTATTTATTTATTTATTTTTGTACAAAATGACCCTGGTGTCCCAGTTTTTTGTAAGTCAGAGGTGGGAACCCTAGCGTGACCCTGTGTGACCCCCTGTAATGATCCCGACAGACACAGTTCAGCATCCACCTTCCACCAGTCTTCATTGGAGTCGTCTGTCACCTGCACCCTGTCACCCGGCCTGAGAGAGGAGAGGGAGAGAGAGAGGAGGGGAGAGGTCAGTCTGTGTGTGTGTGTGTGTGTGTGTGTGTGTGTGTGTGTGTGTGTGTGTGTGTGTGTGTGTGTGTGTGTAGTGTGTGTGTGTGTGTGTGTGTGTGTGTGTGTGTGTGTGTGTGTGTGTGTGTGTGTGTGTGTGTGTGTGTGTGTGTGTGTGTGTGTAGTGTGTGTGAGAGTGTAAGGGCAACATGTTTGCATGCTTCATTGATTTCAGAAAAGCATTTGATTCTATTTGGCAAAAGGGTTTATATTATAAAATTCTCCAAAGCAGAGTAGGGGGTAAAGTTTAGGATATAATTAAATCAATTTATTCAGAAAACAAGTGCGGAATGAAAATTAACAACAAAAGAACAGAGTTCTTCTCACAGGGGCGTGGAGTGAGACAGAGTCCAGCGCTGTTCAATATTTACATCAATGAGTTAGCGGTGATGTTGGAACAGTCTCCTGGCCTCTCTATACATGACATGGAAGTCAAATTCCTGCTCTATGCAGACGACCTGGTCTTCTGTCACTCACAGAGCAGAGGCTGCAGTGAAGCCTGGCTCTGCTGGAGCAATTCTGTCAGACCTGGGCGCTGGCAGTGAATTTAAAAAAAAACTAAATCTAAAAAAGCCAGAGTTCATGAAAACAGATACCACTTTACTCTGGCAACACCGCCCTAGAACACACTCTGAATTATAGTTACCTCGGACTAACAAGCAATGCCTCAGGGAGATTTGGCCTGGCAGTGAATGCATTAAAAGAAAAAGCTTGCAAAGCTTTCTATGCCATCAAAAGAAGGCTACATAAAATAAATATACCCATTAGAATCTGGTCCAACATTTTTGACAGCGTCATCCAGCCCATTGCGCTGTATGGAAGTGAGGTATGGGGTCCACTCAGAACTACACAAAATGGGATAAGCATCCTGCAGAAACCCTGCATGCAGAATTCTGAAAAAATATATTACAAGTACAGAGGAAAACATCTAATCATGCATGCCATGCTGAATTAGGTCGTTACCCACTGCTCATCCACATCCAAAAAAGGACACTCAAATTCTGGATGCATCTCCGCACAAGGCCCCCGGACTCACTACAGTACAAGGCCCTGCAAACCCAAGAGCTCAGCCCAGAAAAGAGTCCCCTCAGCCAGCTGGCCCTGAAGCTCACTGCACT
>CM060269.1:22275558-22285558 GCA_030684275.1 Acipenser oxyrinchus oxyrinchus | reverse complement strand
ATGTAATGACGCTGCCTCTCTCTCTCAGCCTGGCAGTGTGCAGTGTGCAGGGTGCAGGGTGCAGGATGCAGGGTGCAGTATTCTGTGTGCAGGGTGCAGTTTGCAGTGTGTAAGGTGCAGGGTGCAGGGTGCAGTATTCTGTGTGCAGGGTGCAGTTTGCAGTGTGTAAGGTGCAGGGTGCAGGGTGCAGTATTCTGTGTGCAGGGTGCAGTTTGCAGTGTGTAAGGTGCAGGGTGCAGGGTGCAGGGTGCAGTATTCTGTGTGCAGGGTGCAGTTTGCAGTGTGTAAGGTGCAGGGTGCAGGGTGCAGTGACAGTGACAGTATTTGGTGTTTCTCTCACCCTGGCTGCCCGTCTCCTCCTCTCCGCTCCGAGGCTCTCCTCCCCGTCCTCTCCGCCCTCGTCCCGCTCATTCTGCACAGGAAGTGACACGCACAGTCAGCAGCAGGAAGTGACACATGTCAATCAAGATTCAACAATAAAATACTAAAATAAAGAGACCACAAAAGCACTGCAGACGTCCTGTCTGATTCTCATGGGTTCAGGGTTCAGAGTTCAGGGTGCAGGGTGCTGTATGGGTTCAGGGTGCAGGGTGCAGGGTGCAGTATGGGTTCAGAGTTCAGGGTGCAGGGTGCTGTATGGGTTCAGAGTTCAGGGTGCAGGGTGCAGGGTGCTGTATGGGTTCAGAGTTCAGGGTGCAGGGTGCTGTATGGGTGCAGGGTGCAGGGTGCTGTATGGGTTCAGAGTTCAGGGTGCAGGGTGCAGGGTGCTGTATGGGTTCAGAGTTCAGGGTGCAGGGTGCTGTATGGGTGCAGGGTGCAGGGTGCAGGGTGCTGTATGGTTTCAGAGTTCAGGGTGCAGGGTGCAGGGTGCTGTATGGGTTCAGAGCTCAGGGTGCAGGGTGCTGTATGGGTGCAGGGTGCAGGGTGCAGGGTTCCTACCAGGCTCCTGGTGGGGGACTCGGAGACGCTGCCGAAGCTGGAGCGTTCCAGCTGAGCGAGGGAGGTCCCGTAGCGTAGAGTCTCGTACACGGGGTCGACACGGGCCTTCCCTGCTGAAACACACACACACACACACACACACACAAACACACAGAGACAGAGACAGAGAGAGACACACACACACACACACACAGACACACACACACACAGAGACAGAGACATGCACACACAAACACACAGAGACAGAGACAGAGACACACACACAAACACACGCAGAGGCAGAGACACACACACACACACACACACACACACACACACACACAGACGTATAGTGAAATTAGTGCACCTTTTCACTCACACTTAACGCTGGGGTTCACTACAGCTTCAGCACTGGAGTCAGTGGGGTACTCACCAGGGGGAGGGGTCTCCTTCACCACACACAGCTGATCATTCACCAGGAGGGGGGAGCTGAAATTCCGCTTGAACGCCCCCGACTGAGAGAGGGGAGAGAGAGAGGGAGAGAAGGAGAGAGAGAGGGAGGGAGAGAGAGAGAGAGAGGGAGAGTTGCTATGAATACAACCCTCCCCTGCACTGCCTCATTTGAGTTTCATTTTCAACACAACAATCTGTCAGTAATCATCAATGGGCTTGGAAAGTCTGAAAGCTGCATATTCCACACCGACATCAGCAAACAATTCAATAAATAATGAACGTCTTTAGACCAGTCACAAGCTCCTAAATGAAACGTCGGACTCGTTTAGTTCTGATTTGGTGACTTCATTAGGTACGTTTATTTGGTACGTTTATTTACTGTATTTTTGCTTTCTTGAAGAAAAATAATTTGCGCTAATGATAATTCGGAATAAAATTCCATGTCAGAGCGACATGTTTCTTCCAGAGTCGACCCCTGTTCTTCACTGAAAGGGGAGGGATTTTATTATGGAATTTTGTGAGCCGCTGAAAAATAAACTATAAAAGAGCAGCCAACCTACTTATCACCCATCATACAAAGAAAAAGACAAATCAGGGTTGATGCGTGCATTGTAATGTACCCTGCATATCGCAACATGCATCAAACATTGTAACTTTAGTGCTCCGTTAGAGGTAAAGTGACCCGATATTATATTGAGAGTATCAGCTTCACCTGCTCACAACAGCATTGATGAATCCATCTGGGCTGAAACTCAGAAACTGCAGCCAGCTGGTTCACTGTATTACTATTATTACTTCTGTGCGCTCTGAAATAAGCAGCGATGGGGATAAGGGAAGCGAATGCGTGTGTCTGGTTATTTAAGGAGTCGGCTATCTCTCATTCAGTCGTACTGGAAAACAAAACCTCTCCTGTAGAGACCGGCGTGGCAGCATGGTATAGTATATTGATGATTTTTGGATTACTATCGTAATACATCATCATAAGAACTTTTTTTTCCTATTTTTCTAACCGTTGCTCAGTGCTGAATGACAGCTGAATTGATCTCCTGATATTTATCAGTTAGTGCCGAGCAGCTACATGACTGCACGTCAGATCTCTCCTGTATATCCACAGAGTCATACATTGTTCTGTATTCATGTGTCTTGAGCTGTACAGAAACATAGCTGGGGATAGCTGTGTGTGTCTGTGTATGTGTGTCTTTGTCTTTGTGTGTCTCTAACTGTGTATGTCTGTCTGTAACTATCCCGACTCAGTTCATATTGACCCCTCCCCCTTTCCCCCTGCTGTGCATTAGTACAGGACCCCTCCCCCCCTCTCTCACCGCTTTGCCGTTGCACTGCTGCTGCGACAGTTCCGATGAACACCACAAGTGAGCGCCAAGCTTGCAAGCTTTACAGCGCAGCCCCTGCTTGGAGTTCCCTGCAACAAAACGAAAAAGACAAACCAATCAGAGCACAGCACAGCACGGCACAACCAATCAGAGCACAGCACAGCACGGCACAACCAATCAGAGCACAGCACAGCACGGCACAACCAATCAGAGCACAGCACAGCACGGCACAACCAATCAGAGCACAGCACGGCACGGCACAACCAATCAGAGCACAGCACGGCACGGCACAACCAATCAGAGCACAGCACGGCACGGCACAACCAATCAGAGCACAGCACGGCACGGCACAACCAATCAGAGCACAGCACGGCACGGCACAACCAATCAGAGCACAGCATGGCACGGCACAGGACACAACTTCATTCAAAGGGTTGACTGGATCAATTAACTGATACAGGGTCAGCTGTGCATGTTAACTGATATAGAGACAGGGTCAGCTGTGCACGTTAACTGATAGGAGACTCACCCACGATCATGTGCTTGCAGAGCTGGCAGTGGGTGGGCTTTCGGAACACGTGCTCCTGGAAGCAGTGAGTTCGAAGGGGGCGGAGCTGAGTGGGGGGCTTACAGGTGAGGGCGGTGTTAGGGCTGGAGGCGGGCTGGGAGCCAGGAGCGGGTTCTCTGGAGGGCGGGAAGCGGGAGGGGGCGGGGCCGTGATGAGGTCACCGGGGAGACGGATCTCGCTGTTGGAACGCTGGAAGAAGTTCTCGACGCTTCGACTGCGGATCATGGTCTTGAAGGAGAGCGAGCGCTTCAGCCTCTGCAACTAGGGAGAGAGCAGGACAGGGTTCAATCAATCACTCATCTTACAGTCAGCAGAAACACATGGCTGTACTGATCCCTTCTTCCAGTGTGAATCCTTTTTCATTTAACAATTCTATTTAACAAGAACAAGAGCACGGCTCTCCCCCCCCCACTTACCCCTCTCGGATGCAGACATAACCTAAAGCTACAGACAGAAAGACATCATATAATACAACTGAACAGAGTTTAAGACAGTGCAAGCACAGTGTGGCTGTGTGCTTTTACAGCTGTGGAGGGTCTCCTGGTTCACAAGATATGCCGACAGTCGGTTCTATGCTTCTGTGTGCTTTAATTCTTGGTGGTTGTCTACATTACTGTGAACTGGACAGGGTGGCATCAAATTTCAAATCTATTCGAGCTAATCAGGACACAACCCTTGAGATAAGCATCTCATTCACAAGGGGGTCCCGGCAAGAAATAACCACATTATAAAACCAACGGCAAAAAGAGACAAATCATTCAAAACGGGACGAAACACATCATCATACAAACAATAAGACAAAATAAGAGCAGAAAAAGATCAAACAGTTACAAATGTACATGATCCTTGTAGCATAGTTACAAAACCCAATACACAGGCTGACACACACACACACACACACACACACACACACACACACACACACACACACACACACACACACAGAGACACACACACACACACACACACACACACACACAGACACACACACACACACACAGAGACACACACACACACACACAGAGACACACACACACACACACAGAGACACACACACACACAGAGACACACACACAGAGACACACACACACACACACACACACACACACACACACACACACACACAGACACAGACACACACACACACACACACAGACACACACACACACACACGCACACACATAATAATTCATGATTCCTAGCTGAGCCACAGGGGAGGGGGAAGTAGAAAGAGAAAATATTATTTCTGCTCTTTAAGTTTGATATTAAAGCTGAGCAGAACTAAAAAGACGCTCTCCTCCTTAAAGCTTTTAAAAGCACAACGCACAGCGCAGCCTTGACAGCACAATGCGCACGACTTGAAGCTCAGGTACTGCTGTGTGACCTTTCAGTTTTCATGAATGACGTGTCAGTGTGCGCCGGTCTGTCTCTGTCTGTCTGTGTCATGATGGAGCAGCTCGACCAATAATATCATATACTCTTAAAACAAAGATCGGCTGGAGCTGGCTCCCTCCCTCAAGTGCGCATTCCCCTTCTTTCTTGCTCTTTCTTTCTTCCTCTCTCTCTCTCTCTCCCACCCATTAAATCCTCTGACCTACAAATTCACTCATATGCTCAACATGCCTCTAATTAACACAGTGTAAGCATGGGGGAAACTGCAAAATGACAGCGGTGAATTTTGCTAAGGGCTGTTCCCCAGGGGCCCCACTTATTATTTATTTCTTAGCAGACGCCCTTATCCAGGGCGACTTACAATTGTTACAAGATATCACATTATTTTTACATACAATTACCCATTTATGCAGTTGGGTTTTTACTGGAGCAATCTAGGTAAAGTATCTTGCTCAAGGGTACAGCAGCAGTGTCCCCCACCTGGGATTGAACCCACAACCCTCCGGCCAAGAGTCCAGAGCCCTAACCACTGCTCCACACTGCTGCCAGTTCAAGAGTAGTGAACACACACACACAGCTGTCTCCGGCAGCCTGGTCATTCTAAGAAGGGAGCGGAGGAGAGGAGACACATTCAGTTTGAGCCAGTCCAGGTTTTATATTCATGAGTTTCATAACAATTGTGTTTCACTGCACTTCACTGTGCTATTACCAGGGTACATCAGGACATGCTTTTATAACTTGACAGGCTTATTCATCTGACAAGTCGTGTCTCCTCAGGTAACCGGTTAGGCAGGACTGTCAAAAACCATCAGGCAACTCGGTACATACGAGAGAGAGAGAGAGAGAGAGAGAGAGAGAGGAGGGAGAAAGAGAAACATCAGAAGGAGGGAAAGAGAACACTTCAGAGAACGAGAGATCAGAGAATTAGAGGAGAGAGAGACAAGGCTTAATTCTATACATTCCCTAATGGAGGGATAGGGTGCTACTGTGACTGCATGCTTACTCAATGCAACCTGACAGCTACAGCTCCAATCAAGAGGCCAGCAAGTAATAAATCAGCAACGATCCATTTATTATTCAGACGCAAGGTGCAAAAGAAACGTGAATCGCGAATCACGATGACAAAGCAACTGCACGCAAGAGTTATAATACAAATTCAAAACCATCACCGCTTGCAAGTTACAGTACCAACGTATCTTATCCTGTGTTAGACGTCACCATGTGCACAGAACACTGTTATTTGTTTATTTTAGCAGACGCCTTTATCCAAGGCGACTTACAGAGACTAGGGTGTGTGAACTATGCATCAGCTGCAGAGTCACTTACAATTACGTCTCACCCGAAAGACGGAGCACAAGGAGGTGAAGTGACTTGCTCAGGGTCACACAATGAGTCAGGGGTTGAGGTGGGATTTGAACCAGGGACCTTCTGGTTACAAGCCCGTTTCTTTAACCACTGGACCACACAGCCTCCTCCCACTGTGTGAGCGCTTTGAAGTTACAGAGGGTTATTAAAAAAAACAACAACGGTTTTTACATTTAATAGCAGCGACTGTGTAAGATATTAAGTGAACAGCTCCTGTTAGTAATGAAAGCCCTGATTCATGCTGCTGCCCGGATTCAGTTTTTTGATGGGAGTTATATAAAGGAGTGCTAGTCTCGCCTCTCCCTCTCTCCCTATCACTCCGAGTCTGCCAGCCAGCTCTGAGAAGAGCCCCCAGCCTCTCACAGCCCTGACAGTGGCAGCGGCGACTACAAATTCACAGACACAAACACAAAAACAGATTATCAAGACAGAATAGCGCAGGGATCCACGCGGCCTTCTCAAAATACTGCAGAGAACAGAACAGAACACAACGTCCTGGAGAGAAACGCCATCTAAAAACTCAACAGCGTGACTGCAGTGCAAGATCCAGCCACCAGGAGGAGCAATGCGCTATGCAATAGCACCATGGGCTGGGACTTCAAGATAAGGAGGCGATTTGGGGATTTCATTTTTTAGCGTGTAAAATATATATTTTTTTATATCACTGATTTTCACATGCTTACCCATCTCATTTCAGTTGTAACAAAAATCTTTAACACATCTATCGCGATTTGAATCGTGCTGTTACACCCCTACACTAAAATCCGGGGGTACCCCTTCATTCTAAACCTCACGATCTTTAAAATGCCACTTTGAGTCCAGTGGCAGGGGTGCTGTCCTGTCAATGGGAGCTTTTGTGACACTCAGCATCATCCATAGCTATTGAACACTCAGTGTTGCATTTCGAAAATACTAAAATAACTGTACGCTCCTGTTATCACAAGGAATCGAAATGAAACTCAATGACAAGAGACAGAGATACTCTCTACCTGTCAAGGTATTCCTTCTGACACACCTCTCTGGTGCCCCCTAGTGGAGGTGGAAGCCTGCCACAACAGTGCAGGGAGGGTCTGTGCAGACAGGCTGCAGAGTTTCATTGCTGCATTATTGCACTCAGCAGCTACACTAGTGAGCTCACAGTGCAGCCAGAGCAGGCTGTTACACAAGAAGCAAAATCCAGCCGGCAGTCTTAACGGCGCGTGATGACAACTTACAGGTCCCAGTTCTCCCACTGCAGTCCTTGGCACTGGCTCTAAAGTCTGCTAATCCGAGCTGACAAACGTTCCAGATAATGTCAGCATCAGTCTGCGGAGTGGATTAGCCTAAATGCTTTTCCTCTTGGATTTAAGTTTCTGGAGTCGAGTTTCCTACAGTTGTGCCAAAGAGTCTGAAATACGGGGAAGGGGTACAGGGGTACAGGGGCTAAGCCCTTTCAACAGGTTGTCACATGCAAAGGCCTTTTACAGTACAGGCAGTGCAGATGCCCTTCTCATAGCTGTTGAGTGATCAGCGCATTAAAAACAATGTGATCTAATAAAGGTGGCAGAAACACTAGGCTGGGCTGCACAGCGCTCTCTTTGAGAGCTCGGCACTCCTTTAAACAGAGCAGGTTCTACCCCCCCTGCTGCTGTACCCTTGAGCAAGGTACTTTACCTAGATTGCTCCAGTAAAAACCCAACTGTATAAATGGGTAATCGTATGTAAAAATAATGTGTACAAAATAATGTAATTGTATGTAAAAAAAAATAAATAAATAAATAATGTGATATCTTGTAACAATTGTAAGTTGCCCTGGATAAGGGCATCTGCTAAGAAATATGAAATAAATTATAGACCATGTTTATTTAGATCATTAAACTAGATCACAGCCTGTTCTCATGAAATGTAATGTGTCGTACAACAACTTGAACTATTACCTAAACGCAGAACCTGTGATTCATCACTGCCCTCCTTCTCCTCTGTAGTTTCACTCTGACTCAGAGGGGGTTTGGGGTTTGGGGTTTGGGGTTTGGGGTTTGGGGTTAGGGAGGGAGGGGGCTGCAGGTCTTCATGGGCGATGTGCTCCTCCTGTGAATCTCATTGCCTGCCTCTCTCTGTCTATCTGCTTGCTTGTCTGTCATAGAAAGGTTCTGTATTACATTTGGATGTGGCCAAAAGTTTTGAATCACCTAGAATTTTATTTTAGGATTTAGACACACTTAAAAGAAAATAACTATATGAACATCTTATTTAGCATAATGTAATCAAATAAACTACAAAATGATATTGCAAATGTCTACCGGAAGAATAGTAGAACAGTGTTTCATAGATTTCAAAACGACAATTGTTTTCAATTTGTGTCAGTTTTTCGTGAAGTATGTGGAAAACTACAAAGCAGTGTGTAATTCAATGTTCGCGTTGCATTATTCAGCAGGTTTCATTCGACTTTCATTAATTCTACACGTTAATGCAAAACTTTTGGCCATATCTGTCCATAGATAGATATTTTCAGTTTCCAAAAACACATCAAAAAACTACCAGCTGCTGTTAAAATGGACCCTGCACAGCAGAGACAGGACCCCGCCACTATATCTAATACGATGTGGTCCTGCGGGTACTGACATGTCAAATCAGCGCTATTCAACATGAGTCACAACTGCACCGCGCCGTGCAGCTCCAAGACTACAGCACAACATAGCACCGTACATAGCACGTGAACGTCCAAAACACACGCGCACATGCACACACACTTGTTTAAATACATTCCCCAGATTCATTATTACATGATTTTATTGCAGATGGTTTGCGTGTTAGAAGTGTGCTGATATATGATTTGTTGCATGCGGACGGAAAGGTATATGCCTGCATTACGGTGAGAGGTTCAGCTCCACTTTCAGTAATAATCAGGGGTGACCTTTCAGATAAATTCAACGGGGTGGGGGAGTAAAGTTACGTCAACATTGAATATTCGCTGTCCCAAATAGCACCATGAAAAAAACAGGCAGTAACTGGGCCAGTTTACAACGAGATAGCGATATCTTAAAATAAATGATACAGGATGTGCAACACAGTACTCTGGCTAAGACAACACCCCTCGGGAAGCAAGCCAAGTGTTCTCTTAACCGAAGTGTTCTCTTAACCGAAGTGTGGACGGAGTTAGCCACCAGACACAATCTGAATCAATTAATAAATACATATGTATTACTTGTCATGACGCGCATGCCTCAACATGAAATGTGTGGAGTAGTGGTTAGGGCTCTTGACCGGAGGGTCGTGGGTTCAATCCCAGGTGGGGGACACTGCTGCTGTACCCTTGAGCAAGGTACTTTACCTAGATTGCTCCAGTAAAAACCCAACTGTATAAATGGGTAATTGTATGTAAAAATAATGTGATATCTTGTAACAATTGTAAGTCGCCCTGGATAAGGACGTCTGCTAAAAAATAAATAATAACGTTAATAAACTAACTGTCAAATGTAGCAGCTCTAGATTAATTATGAATACATACAGGAGCAATATTCAACACATGCGCATTTAACAGGATGGTGAAGCAACTCACCAGAACGAGAAACACCAAATTGCCTGGCGACTTGTGTCTGATTCAGGGTTTTCTCAAGCACTAGAACAATTTCCAACAATTATCGTCGTTTGCTTAATGTCGTTTTGAGGTGCACTCGTGGAAATCAAAAGACAATAAAACGAGTCATGACGATAGTTATGAAACGATTTATTAAACCAATCAGTGTCCCTCAAGACACTCTGGCGATGACAAGTCACTTTTGAAAAGACTGAATAAACCTTTTTAATTTAAGTTTGATGATGATGAGTTATCAGGTTACAAAAACACTACTGGTCGGTTTTGAATCGGTTAGCAACGTATCGCTAGCAGGGCGAAGAAGGTGTTCTTAAGCGAAGTTCCTGTTCCTAGCTGGAGGTTTTACATTGGGGGAAATCTGTTTCACCGCCAGGGTGTTCCCTTAGGCGAAGTGTTCTC
>CM060269.1:22265558-22270558 GCA_030684275.1 Acipenser oxyrinchus oxyrinchus | reverse complement strand
TGTGTGTGTGTGTGTGTGTGTGTGTGTGTGTGTGTGTGTGTGTGTGTGTGTGTGTGTGTGTGTGTGTGTGTGTGTGTGTGTGTGTGTGTGTGTGTGTGTGTGTGTGTGTGTGTGTGTGTGTGTGTGTGTGTGTGTGTGTGTGTGTGTGTGTGTGTGTGTGTGTGTGTGTGTGTGTGTGTGTGTGTGTGTGTGTGTGTGTGTGTGTGTGTGTGTGTGTGTGTGTGTGTGTGTGTGTGTGTGTGTGTGTGTGTGTGTGTGTGTGTGTGTGTGTGTGTGTGTGTGTGTGTGTGTGTGTGTGTGTGTGTGTGTGTGTGTGTGTGTGTGTGTGTGTGTGTGTGTGTGTGTGTGTGTGTGTGTGTGTGTGTGTGTGTGTGTGTGTGTGTGTGTGTGTGTGTGTGTGTGTGTGTGTGTGTGTGTGTGTGTGTGTGTGTGTGTGTGTGTGTGTGTGTGTGTGTGTGTGTGTGTGTGTGTGTGTGTGTGTGTGTGTGTGTGTGTGTGTGTGTGTGTGTGTGTGTGTGTGTGTGTGTGTGTGTGTGTGTGTGTGTGTGTGTGTGTGTGTGTGTGTGTGTGTGTGTGTGTGTGTGTGTGTGTGTGTGTGTGTGTGTGTGTGTGTGTGTGTGTGTGTGTGTGTGTGTGTGTGTGTGTGTGTGTGTGTGTGTGTGTGTGTGTGTGTGTGTGTGTGTGTGTGTGTGTGTGTGTGTGTGTGTGTGTGTGTGTGTGTGTGTGTGTGTGTGTGTGTGTGTGTGTGTGTGTGTGTGTGTGTGTGTGTGTGTGTGTGTGTGTGTGTGTGTGTGTGTGTGTGTGTGTGTGTGTGTGTGTGTGTGTGTGTGTGTGTGTGTGTGTGTGTGTGTGTGTGTGTGTGTGTGTGTGTGTGTGTGTGTGTGTGTGTGTGTGTGTGTGTGTGTGTGTGTGTGTGTGTGTGTGTGTGTGTGTGTGTGTGTGTGTGTGTGTGTGTGTGTGTGTGTGTGTGTGTGTGTGTGTGTGTGTGTGTGTGTGTGTGTGTGTGTGTGTGTGTGTGTGTGTGTGTGTGTGTGTGTGTGTGTGTGTGTGTGTGTGTGTGTGTGTGTGTGTGTGTGTGTGTGTGTGTGTGTGTGTGTGTGTGTGTGTGTGTGTGTGTGTGTGTGTGTGTGTGTGTGTGTGTGTGTGTGTGTGTGTGTGTGTGTGTGTGTGTGTGTGTGTGTGTGTGTGTGTGTGTGTGTGTGTGTGTGTGTGTGTGTGTGTGTGTGTGTGTGTGTGTGTGTGTGTGTGTGTGTGTGTGTGTGTGTGTGTGTGTGTGTGTGTGTGTGTGTGTGTGTGTGTGTGTGTGTGTGTGTGTGTGTGTGTGTGTGTGTGTGTGTGTGTGTGTGTGTGTGTGTGTGTGTGTGTGTGTGTGTGTGTGTGTGTGTGTGTGTGTGTGTGTGTGTGTGTGTGTGTGTGTGTGTGTGTGTGTGTGTGTGTGTGTGTGTGTGTGTGTGTGTGTGTGTGTGTGTGTGTGTGTGTGTGTGTGTGTGTGTGTGTGTGTGTGTGTGTGTGTGTGTGTGTGTGTGTGTGTGTAGTGTGTGTGTGTGTGTGTGTGTGTGTGTGTGTGTGTGTGTGTGTGTGTGTGTGTGTGTGTGTGTGTGTGTGTGTGTGTGTGTGTGTGTGTGTGTGTGTGTGTGTGTGTGTGTGTGTGTGTGTGTGTGTGTGTGTGTGTGTGTGTGTGTGTGTGTGTGTGTGTGTGTGTGTGTGTGTGTGTGTGTGTGTGTGTGTGTGTGTGTGTGTGTGTGTGTGTGTGTGTGTGTGTGTGTGTGTGTGTGTGTGTGTGTGTGTGTGTGTGTGTGTGTGTGTGTGTGTGTGTGTGTGTGTGTGTGTGTGTGTGTGTGTGTGTGTGTGTGTGTGTGTGTGTGTGTGTGTGTGTGTGTGTGTGTGTGTGTGTGTGTGTGTGTGTGTGTGTGTGTGTGTGTGTGTGTGTGTGTGTGTGTGTGTGTGTGTGTGTGTGTGTGTGTGTGTGTGTGTGTGTGTGTGTGTGTGTGTGTGTGTGTGTGTGTGTGTGTGTGTGTGTGTGTGTGTGTGTGTGTGTGTGTGTGTGTGTGTGTGTGTGTGTGTGTGTGTGTGTGTGTGTGTGTGTGTGTGTGTGTGTGTGTGTGTGTGTGTGTGTGTGTGTGTGTGTGTGTGTGTGTGTGTGTGTGTGTGTGTGTGTGTGTGTGTGTGTGTGTGTGTGTGTGTGTGTGTGTGTGTGTGTGTGTGTGTGTGTGTGTGTGTGTGTGTGTGTGTGTGTGTGTGTGTGTGTGTGTGTGTGTGTGTGTGTGTGTGTGTGTGTGTGTGTGTGTGTGTGTGTGTGTGTGTGTGTGTGTGTGTGTGTGTGTGTGTGTGTGTGTGTGTGTGTGTGTGTGTGTGTGTGTGTGTGTGTGTGTGTGTGTGTGTGTGTGTGTGTGTGTGTGTGTGTGTGTGTGTGTGTGTGTGTGTGTGTGTGTGTGTGTGTGTGTGTGTGTGTGTGTGTGTGTGTGTGTGTGTGTGTGTGTGTGTGTGTGTGTGTGTGTGTGTGTGTGTGTGTGTGTGTGTGTGTGTGTGTGTGTGTGTGTGTGTGTGTGTGTGTGTGTGTGTGTGTGTGTGTGTGTGTGTGTGTGTGTGTGTGTGTGTGTGTGTGTGTGTGTGTGTGTGTGTGTGTGTGTGTGTGTGTGTGTGTGTGTGTGTGTGTGTGTGTGTGTGTGTGTGTGTGTGTGTGTGTGTGTGTGTGTGTGTGTGTGTGTGTGTGTGTGTGTGTGTGTGTGTGTGTGTGTGTGTGTGTGTGTGTGTGTGTGTGTGTGTGTGTGTGTGTGTGTGTGTGTGTGTGTGTGTGTGTGTGTGTGTGTGTGTGTGTGTGTGTGTGTGTGTGTGTGTGTGTGTGTGTGTGTGTGTGTGTGTGTGTGTGTGTGTGTGTGTGTGTGTGTGTGTGTGTGTGTGTGTGTGTGTGTGTGTGTGTGTGTGTGTGTGTGTGTGTGTGTGTGTGTGTGTGTGTGTGTGTGTGTGTGTGTGTGTGTGTGTGTGTGTGTGTGTGTGTGTGTGTGTGTGTGTGTGTGTGTGTGTGTGTGTGTGTGTGTGTGTGTGTGTGTGTGTGTGTGTGTGTGTGTGTGTGTGTGTGTGTGTGTGTGTGTGTGTGTGTGTGTGTGTGTGTGTGTGTGTGTGTGTGTGTGTGTGTGTGTGTGTGTGTGTGTGTGTGTGTGTGTGTGTGTGTGTGTGTGTGTGTGTGTGTGTGTGTGTGTGTGTGTGTGTGTGTGTGTGTGTGTGTGTGTGTGTGTGTGTGTGTGTGTGTGTGTGTGTGTGTGTGTGTGTGTGTGTGTGTGTGTGTGTGTGTGTGTGTGTGTGTGTGTGTGTGTGTGTGTGTGTGTGTGTGTGTGTGTGTGTGTGTGTGTGTGTGTGTGTGTGTGTGTGTGTGTGTGTGTGTGTGTGTGTGTGTGTGTGTGTGTGTGTGTGTGTGTGTGTGTGTGTGTGTGTGTGTGTGTGTGTGTGTGTGTGTGTGTGTGTGTGTGTGTGTGTGTGTGTGTGTGTGTGTGTGTGTGTGTGTGTGTGTGTGTGTGTGTGTGTGTGTGTGTGTGTGTGTGTGTGTGTGTGTGTGTGTGTGTGTGTGTGTGTGTGTGTGTGTGTGTGTGTGTGTGTGTGTGTGTGTGTGTGTGTGTGTGTGTGTGTGTGTGTGTGTGTGTGTGTGTGTGTGTGTGTGTGTGTGTGTGTGTGTGTGTGTGTGTGTGTGTGTGTGTGTGTGTGTGTGTGTGTGTGTGTGTGTGTGTGTGTGTGTGTGTGTGTGTGTGTGTGTGTGTGTGTGTGTGTGTGTGTGTGTGTGTGTGTGTGTGTGTGTGTGTGTGTGTGTGTGTGTGTGTGTGTGTGTGTGTGTGTGTGTGTGTGTGTGTGTGTGTGTGTGTGTGTGTGTGTGTGTGTGTGTGTGTGTGTGTGTGTGTGTGTGTGTGTGTGTGTGTGTGTGTGTGTGTGTGTGTGTGTGTGTGTGTGTGTGTGTGTGTGTGTGTGTGTGTGTGTGTGTGTGTGTGTGTGTGTGTGTGTGTGTGTGTGTGTGTGTGTGTGTGTGTGTGTGTGTGTGTGTGTGTGTGTGTGTGTGTGTGTGTGTGTGTGTGTGTGTGTGTGTGTGTGTGTGTGTGTGTGTGTGTGTGTGTGTGTGTGTGTGTGTGTGTGTGTGTGTGTGTGTGTGTGTGTGTGTGTGTGTGTGTGTGTGTGTGTGTGTGTGTGTGTGTGTGTGTGTGTGTGTGTGTGTGTGTGTGTGTGTGTGTGTGTGTGTGTGTGTGTGTGTGTGTGTGTGTGTGTGTGTGTGTGTGTGTGTGTGTGTGTGTGTGTGTGTGTGTGTGTGTGTGTGTGTGTGTGTGTGTGTGTGTGTGTGTGTGTGTGTGTGTGTGTGTGTGTGTGTGTGTGTGTGTGTGTGTGTGTGTGTGTGTGTGTGTGTGTGTGTGTGTGTGTGTGTGTGTGTGTGTGTGTGTGTGTGTGTGTGTGTGTGTGTGTGTGTGTGTGTGTGTGTGTGTGTGTGTGTGTGTGTGTGTGTGTGTGTGTGTGTGTGTGTGTGTGTGTGTGTGTGTGTGTGTGTGTGTGTGTGTGTGTGTGTGTGTGTGTGTGTGTGTGTGTGTGTGTGTGTGTGTGTGTGTGTGTGTGTGTGTGTGTGTGTGTGTGTGTGTGTGTGTGTGTGTGTGTGTGTGTGTGTGTGTGTGTGTGTGTGTGTGTGTGTGTGTGTGTGTGTGTGTGTGTGTGTGTGTGTGTGTGTGTGTGTGTGTGTGTGTGTGTGTGTGTGTGTGTGTGTGTGTGTGTGTGTGTGTGTGTGTGTGTGTGTGTGTGTGTGTGTGTGTGTGTGTGTGTGTGTGTGTGTAGTGTGTGTGTGTGTGTGTGTGTGTGTGTGTGTGTGTGTGTGTGTGTGTGTGTGTGTGTGTGTGTGTGTGTGTGTGTGTGTGTGTGTGTGTGTGTGTGTGTGTGTGTGTGTGTGTGTGTGTGTGTGTGTGTGTGTGTGTGTGTGTGTGTGTGTGTGTGTGTGTGTGTGTGTGTGTGTGTGTGTAGTGTGTGTGTGTGTGTGT